>JAGDQP010015048.1:0-43656 GCA_022664845.1 Lepisma saccharinum | reverse complement strand
CGTCTACTGAATTATCGTACATTTGGAGCAGATCGTACAAGTTAATATTGTATATCGTATTTAAATATACATTATCGTACATTTCCATCCGGGTCCTATTGGTTAGCAACGGTGTGCGCACCGTATTTCCCTCTGCTCCCCACCGGCTTCACACCCCTCGCCAAGAAACCAACCTTAGGCTCTCTCTATTTTTTATAAGCTCTATGGTTATTTCTGCACTTTAACATGTTTCAGCGATGCATGCTTTAACAACCTCTTTGTGACCATTAGAGATGTGTAGTTCGCGAACGAACTGGTCTTTTTACTGACCAGTTCGAACTAGTTCAGAGGATTGACAGATTGTAGTTCACAAGCGAACTAAATGCGCGCGCATCTCACATGTATAACTGTAGAAAAGCAGCGGAGCGAAGATAGGAAAAATATAAAACAGAGAGAGAGAGAGAGAGAGAGAGAGAGAGAGAAAGTTTAGTTCGCGTAATGAACTAAATGCGTGCGCATACGAGAGGGAATTTTACTGACGGAAAGGACATTTACGCACTTCACCCCCGCGACGGTCGTAGACAAGTCGCGGGAAATTTCAAGTTCAACTGCGTTCGCTTTTGTGATATTCCTCAAGCAGATGTTTTTCTCCGTTTCTCTCTCTCTCTCTGACTAGAATGGTGGGTGCGTCAATGCATCTCTTTCATGACACTCGTGCTGCTTTGAAGGGAGTGGTCACAGAGGGAGGGAGGTATTGTAACAACACTTCCGCCCGGGGACATCGCTTTGATTCTAATTTACCGTTATTTGAACTAAAGTTGCAGTTCGCGAACTAGAAACCACCACACATCTTGAAGGCTACCACGTGATCAGAAAACCCCTTCTGCTGCTATAGGGAGACCATCTCAGTCGCGAACTATTGAACTAAATGAACTGGTCTTTTGAACTGCTCTTTCCAACGAACTAGTTCACTGCGAACTAGTCTTTGAAACGAACTGAACTGCCCATCCCTCTGACCAAACAAAGCTGGCCCCGTGTTGACTACAACATAAACTTTTATATTTTATCACCAGAGGGATATAGCAGCGCTTGAATAAACATCGGTTTGCCCATATGGACCGACATCGATCAGTATAGATATCGGTTACCGACATGGATCGAGACTGAGAACGAGACTAGCCAAGGAATCGAGACGAGACCGAGGCTCTATGCATCGAGACGATACCAAGACCGAGACTTATCCCTCGAGACGAGACCGAGACTTACCTCTGGAGACTCTCGTCTCGATCGAGACTATAAGCATTATTTTATGAATGCCGATAATATTAATTTAATGCTTTTGTTAATGTTGTTTCATACTAGACGAAGTCTCATGGCAATAAGTTTCATTCTGATAATTTTCTTTAACATGTTATATTGTAGTTAGCCAGTTATCATCTAAACTATTTTCTGTTGTCTTTCAATAATAATATAAAAATGATTCGAGGACGGATAAATACAGACATTTATTTTCTTCTGCGAATTTTCATCCCCATGCTTTCTCGTAACTGATAGTTTTTACTTCTGTTGACAATCTCCAATCAGCCTCTGCTAGACTGATCTCGGAAACACTGTAAAGCATACGTAAAGAAGTCCAACTGTCTAAATTATAATATAGATCTTTTCTTACACCATTTACCTATTATATTTTTAAAAAATTGAAAGATTTTTGCTATACTAACCGATACCTGAGGAAAGAGGGATACAATACATATTTCTACGTATATGTAATAAAGCAAGACGGAGCTCAGCAGCGGGATGCGGGATTTGATTTTACGCCCAGAAAAACAAAACATAACCCTATTCTAAATTTTCATTGGCTGAAATTTTTACCTGATGTTACTGTTTTACTGTGACTGTTACGAGTCGTTCCTTCACTGTTCCAAGTTCCGGTTCGAGATTATGCAAAAGGACGATTAGCTCACTACAAGTTCGATAAAAAGATGTACCTAGATGTGAAAGACGAAATAAACATTTGTGGAGACAAACAGAAAATACATTACGATGGAGAAAATTTCACAGCACTTCAAATTACCAGTATACATACAAGTACATCAGAAAATAAGAAAGATCTACAATTAAAAATACGTACAAAAGTAGATTGGAAACTTTGGCTGAAGCAATTTCAGATCTTGAATTATGTAATTTACCGATTGGATAAGATAAAATTAATTATATGGGTGGTAACTGCATTACTAATTGGAGCGAGGGCTTACAAATAATGGGAAGCATATTATTTCAATATGAGTAAGTAAAGATTATTAAGAAGTAGTATTCAATAGCCTGTAATAGTATATATTGATACAAAGACTTCTATAATTTTGAACTTCTTGAAGTTAAGTAAATATAGGGATTGTGCCAGGATTTTAAGTTTGGGGTAGGGTGAGAGTAAGCCAAAGTTAGGGTAAGTAGAATCTACAGGGTTTCTATCGATTTTTAACGGTAAAAATTCCAATGGTGGGATATGCGCTCAATGATTTGGAGGGATGGCACCCCAATTGGGAGGCATAGCAGAATCCCTGTTTTTAATACGCACTCGAGTTGGCCAACAGGTAAAGTAAAGTGAAGTCTAGTTGAGATGAGACACAAAATTAAAAGTTACAGAAGTGTAATGTTTGCAACATGTGCTGAAGTGGATGAATTCCAAATAAAAATACAAGTTTCAGTTATGGAAGTGTAACATGAGACTGAAAAAGATGAAAATATGGAGAACTAGTAGGCTGTTTGCGCGTTGCGGTCATACACATGAAGTAAGTTTTAAACGTGATGTGCGTCGTTTATAATACATATTTAAAAATTCTGACTTTAACTCACCTGTCTGTCGCTGTTGCTTGCTCGACATTTAGTCCATGATATTTGTAGTAAACTATGTGTCATTCATAACGCTACTGTTCATCTATTCAAGTGTGCTTTTAAAGAAATAAAAATGACATATGGATTTTCGTAGTAACTTTGAATTTGTTGGCTTTTGCTAAGTCATTACAGAAGTGTCTATATGTCATATGTGTTTAAGGAAGTAAGAGGAAACGTAGATATAATACAATATCTGGCTGACCTAATCAAGAATTTATTTTTATCAACAGATACAAACATTGCGGCATCCGGATGAATACTAATGGCGTCACGGCGTGTTATGAATAATTATGGGCACTGGAAAAATTAAACAGTGGGAAGGAAAGTAACATACAAGTTTTATTGGGCCTTCTCTAGACAGGGTTTTTATATTTTAACGTTTTTGGGTTCACTTTACTTTATGGTCCACAAAATGTAAAATTTACAGGAGAATTGTAAGATTTCCAACATGAGTATAAAGCAAAATGTTAGAATCATGTAATTGTGAAATAAAACTGAAAGAGTGAGAGGTACTATTGACAAAAAAAGCTCTTTGCGCGTTAGTGAAAGCACATTTAGTGTGTTTTAAACGAAAATTACATTGTGTATAATGAAAAAGAAAACACCGATCCTGACTTTAACTAAACTCCTTTCGCCCGCTCGAGATACTGTTCTTGTTTTAGTGGAAAACAACAAAATATGTGTCTTTGATAATACGAAGTACCGTCATAAATATCCCTCCGCGTTTATTATGTGTTGATCAATTTGAGTGCGTATTTAACGAAATAAGGAGATAGCTTTTCGCAGCACGTTTCGGATTGCTGGCTGTCGCTAAGTGTTTACAGAAGTTTCTGTGATATTATTTGCAAAGGAATAAGTGGTTCAATATCTGATGGAAACTGCAGGCCATAACGTAAAGTTTATTCGTGTTTTTAAAAATATTATTTCTCCTTGGGCACTAAATCCGTTGAAGGGTGAACTTTCGTTATACTAATTCCCTACTGCTTTTGCCATCTGATGGCTATTCAGTTACTCTGTGGTTATCTCTATACCTATGTTAGAGATTCGTTGCATAGATTTCGTTGATGTTAATTTCCCCAAATTTCACAATCTAAATGTATCCATGAAATGCGAGCGGCCATTATATATACTCGCACACGTCTTTAAGAGACTTTCGCTGCTCCCATATCTCGATGAAGGTTATATAGGACGGGAGAGGATTCATGTACAGACAGAAAGTAATGTCGAAACAGCTAAGACGGGTTAGTTAAAGTCAGGTTAGGTCAAATTCATTGCATTTTGCCACCTTCTTAACGGACATTTCTTAATTCCCTACCTTAGGAGGTACCGGTACTTTTCGCTATTGTAAATAGTTCCCTCTTCTAACCCGCCCTTTCTGCTCTAAAATACATTAATTTGAATCGGCACTCTTTTCATTTGTCAATACTCATGAATTCCACATTCCTTTTACCGTATAATTTCTTCTGTGAATTTTACCTTTCAATTGAACCTTCTACGAAACTTAACCCTTTATTTAAATAATATTAGGGGAAAATAGGGTAGCCCCGGACAGTTTAACACATTGAAGTACTTCTTGGTAATACGATGCAAAATTGTTCCAAAATAAGCCGTAACTATTTATTCGGAATGTGAACTTGATTGACAAAGCAAATATATCGAAATAAATCCAAAAGTAAAGTAAGAAATGACAATATAGATCGACACATTTTACATATTTCGAATATTGGCGGGTACTACCGGACACGTAATATATTTGAAGAAAATCATGTGTTACATTTAGAAGGAACAATAAGAATACCTATCCACGAAGTATACAATGGTCACATGTGTAATGGATATCTGTTGATTCGATATGTGTGCAGTTTTAAGGGCCCAGCAATTGCAAGATTCACACTGTATCCAGTCTTCGTTGAACGTTTCACCACAAATGATGCATTCAGTGGTGCTTTCTTGTTCGTTTGGTCGTAAGTCCTTCTTGCCCTTGTCACAACCAAGCTGTTCGTGGCTCATTAGCTTCTTGCGTCCTTTCTTTGCTGGTTCGTGTGTTGAAGTCACTTTTCTTTCAAGTCGTTCTTTATATAGTGAAGATGTTAGTATCGCACTCACTTCTGTTTATCTTGTTCTTGACGTCAAACACCTCTTGCTGTTTTCTGGCAATGGTGATAACTGTTCAATAATGGACAATAATAAATTTGTAATAAAAATCTTCCAGCACTCTGTTTTTCTTTGTTAAATCTGTGATTGATTTGTAGTTCTTCAGCTAAGTCAAACGTTAGCTTCAGGAATTATTTCCGAGACAACAGCATTAAGCGATCAGCTGTTTCACATACCGTGTCAGCTCTGCTTCATATCTATCGGGGAAAGTATCTTCGAATCTTCCTAACTTAGGTGCAACACGAAGTTCCATGCCTTAATTTCGTTGTGAAAGTCTGTCTTGCAGAGAACTTTTAGGGACACCAAATCTGTTCGCAGCTGTTCTCACACTAACTTTCTCGGCAATAACTTATTCAATTGCTGATTTCATGTCATTTTCTGTCCAAGACCCTTGAAGTCCTTGCTTTGTTTTGAATTTTGGCATGATCTCAAAGCAGTCAATGTTACCTGCAACCAAGAAGAAAAATTTCCTTAGAACTCTGTCACACAGTATCATACACGAACTGCCACATTTTGTCCGGTTTTACCCGCCAATCACCTGTCCGGGGCTACCCGACACGTACCATTCGCAAATAAAATACCTCACACTCAAACACAGTCAGATATGTATTTGAGGTTTCACACACGATTTGTTCAAACACTAATCAGTACACTGACATCTATTTGTGTTTATTTTACTTTCCTTAATAAGAGCAATG
The DNA here is from genome assembly GCA_022664845.1 of Lepisma saccharinum. NCBI lineage: Eukaryota > Metazoa > Arthropoda > Insecta > Zygentoma > Lepismatidae > Lepisma > Lepisma saccharinum. The sequence goes on along the minus strand of JAGDQP010015048.1, from coordinate 37,933 downwards.
TCCTTCTGCAATTTACCTCTGCACGAACAAGGCATGCACAGAAACACAGTGACTCGCAGCACGTCCACACTTCTTCACAGACAAACTCCTACCACTTGCACGTGCACTGGAGAACAAAGTTCTTTCATTTTCTGCTGATACAGTGTTGCTAATTCATACGGCTATTTCGGAACTTATACTGTCCGATAGTACTCGATTATCCCCTATCAGAATTATTATTACTACGAATAATGTTTCTTCCATATAATATAATTTCAATGTCGCTTAGAGGAATATAGAAAGACTGCACATGAGAGTCGAGAAAAAATATGTATGCATACATTGTATATTATGTATGTGTAGTATATTCTCAGAGATAAATGTATCAGTTCACTGATTTATGATATACTGACAGGTTATTTACTAACTTATATTATTGTATTTTACATGCCGTTTGGTAGTTCATGTAGTGCTAAAGCAATCAAGCCTGACAACTAACTCTTCTTTGCCGCTCTGCAGTATTATGTGTTTCGTAAAGAGTGCTTTTTGTACCCGCCTTTGGGCTATAGCTCTACAATTGTATACATAACTAAAAACTCTTAGTACTTGAAGAATAATCGAACTTGACCATTAACCCAACCTCGCTCACTCGGCTTTACTGTTTTTTCGTAAACAATACCCGTGGGTCCTTCCTGCCTTTGAGATGTAAAATAAACCGTTTCCTAGAATCCCAAATGACAAAAACAGTGAAAACTGAAGTGTAGTGATTTTTCACAGTATTGTTATATATAGAAGTGGTCGAGCGTAAACAGTGGAGAAACATCTATAAAATGTGTTTGTGGTCGTAGCACTTAAGTTGTGAGGTAAGGAGGGAAGGCGAAAGAACAATTATTATCATTTTTAACATTATAACATGAAATAATGGCTGACTCCCATTTGCAGTGTCTGCACGGAATTTTGCTCTGCATGTAAATAAACCCTAAATTATACCAGATTGTCATGTACTGTAAAGTATTGTTTTATTTCATCCTACAGTATAAATGTTAAGCTCGTGTTAGATTCTGTATGTTAGGTAATTTAGTTGGTGTGGAATTCCTGAAAGTCAATTTTTTCATGAACGTAAAACTTGCTGTATCCACGAAGCAGTGACTGTGATTTTAATCTAATACAGTTCCGGTTCACAGACTACTCGGAACATGTCACCGTCTACTGTTGGCAAGCAATAGGAAAACAGGATTCGCTCCCGTTGTTTTTTTTTTTTTGGGGGGGGGGCGTAAAATCAAAACATGCCTCCCGAACAACTCAAACATCTTCGTAGCCCTAGTAGTTCCTGAGTCGAGAGTTGTTGACAGACACACATAGAAAGGATATAAAATTGTACGTCTTAGACACAGCAAGGTTATTTTCCTTTACCTATTAAGCTATGCTTTGCTAGGATTTTAGGAAAGTCATTTTAATCTAATAAAATGAATTATTGGAAATACCAATGTGCTTATTTCAGTTTATAAGATTCGCAATGTGCTATTTGAAAGTAGCGCTACCGGGAACACACTTCAGTTTTTTTTTCTTTTATTTTAATGTATGGACGTGCAGCTGTAACCCATAACTATGAATTGGTTCTTTTAATCAGTCAAGAACAGTGTTGTAAACTAATTGATTCGTGTAGTTGTAGAGTTCGGTAAATGCAATTTTCAATTTCTTTGTACTTGATTATTTCCTTGTACAAAAATTCACAATAAGTAAAATTTTTGTGACGTACTGTACACTGTTAAAAATTTTGTTAACGTTTCTAGGAATTCTAAGGGAAGTTTCGCAGAATTTTTAGTATTTCAAGTTGTTTCACTGTAATGGAGGAAAACTCAGATACTTTTCGTATGATTATCTGGATAATTTTCGTTTTCAGTTCTGCATATTTGCAGAATGAGAAAGCTGTTTCTTATCGTAGCTGTGCATGCAACGTTGATCAAGAGTTCTCTGCCCCCATTTTGATCAGTTCTTATTTTGGTAGAAATTGGAAATATTTTGAATGAATGGGAATTCCGAACCCTAATTGACAATTAAAAATATGCACAAGTTTATTATCTTTATTATTATTTACCTTCTACAGAGAAATTCATTCTCCACTTAATAAAGGTTTACATTGCTACAGTTATAGTATACAATATATAAAGAAAAAATACAAAGACAAAAAAGAATAAAAAAAAACAGCAACACAAAAAATTCAAACTTAAATCTCTAAACTAATACACCAATAGACTTAAAATAATTCATACAAAAGAGAAACATAAGAAATGTTTCAACATTCATACATTAGATAAATCATCAATAAATTCCATAAATATTACATCGTCCGTGTATCAAACAATACACACATACATACACCACATTAGTCACATATGATTAAAATGTGGCATAAGTCGTGGAATCAATTTAGTTTATGTCTTCGGTATTCAGTCAACATAATTCTAACACTCTATACTGTTTTCTTTTTACTAGAAATTTAGAGTAGTCAGTACGACGCTGGACTTTTGACTAATAAATCCGTGTTCAGGTCTTTAGATTTTTTTTTTTTCAGCCAAATTACTGAACATTCCCAGGTAGCTATGGTTCCCTTCCTTTTCTTAGAAATGTTTCGGAAAATCTTTAACAATGTACATACATTTATTTCTATATATCTGGTAAAAAATTTCGACTAAAATGAAAATTTTTCATTTTTAACGCAACAGCTATTCAGTCAATTTAAATATCATTTAGAAATAGCAAAATGTAAATGTTACGTATACCAATTTCGCAGTTTGTGGTATAACATAGATCCGTTTCCATAATAGAAATACTCGTATTTTCATGTATCTTACTTATTGGTATTCTATATATCCTAACTAAAGCTTTATATTATTTTAAAATGGTAATGTTTTTCTCTATATTTCAGAATATTATTTCTAATCAACTCCAAATTAACAATGTAACAAACTATGTTAATATCATATTAATATGCTTGTCCTTGTACTGAGATCGGTAAACCTGCTTGACCCATTCCAAACAAGTCAAAGAACAGCAACTTTTAAAAGTATATCGTCTCTCGAGACGAGACTGAAGTTTACAATCGAGATCGAGACGAGACCAAGTCCAAGACTGTCCTTAAAAATTCGAGACTGATGCGAGTCTCGTCTCGATACTATCCCTAGATGTGGGGCGATATGGGTCCCATGAGTGCCCAACGTACATGTGCTACTGGGGTAGTTTCAGTTTCAGAAAAAGGGATCCACCAATGCAGCTCTATGAGGGCGAGCATTGTGATCGATCTGGAAAAAATGTTCTCTCACATACTCCCGAGAACCTCTCAGATGTACTGCCAAGATCTGATCGCGATATCTGGTAGCAGTTTTCCTTGTCCATTCACCCTGGTGGTTTCACGTAGAGGCGTTCTTCAGGTGCTGCTAATGCTGGCCCAAAACATCACCCCGCCACTTCCGTATTGATCACGTTCGATGATGTTGAAAGGATTATATCCTGTTCCCCGTTCTCCCCAGATGAGGCACCGTTGAGAATCAGACTATAGAATAAACCGCGACTCATTACTGAATAATACGAACGTCCAATTTTCATATGTCCAATGATCGTGATCTCGACAACATTGTAGACGATTCCTTCCCTGAGCAGCATTTAAAAGCACATAGACTACCGGTCACCTTCCGTACATTCTTTTTCCTAACCTCCTATGCACAGTTTTAAGATATATCTGCCTTCCTGTAGCAGCAGTGTGGCATGCCAGTTGATGGAAAGTACTTGAAATGTGGTACCTGTCGTTTATCAGCTAATAACGATCTTCGCTTCTAGATATAACTTTGGGTGTCCTTGACCGGTTTTCTGGACGTGTCTTCAGTGCCAATCAACATTCTCCAAGGACGAATAACTACTGAGAAATTTACTTTGAGTTATATGAATACTTTGGTCTGTGACTGTCCACGGTCAAGTCTTCCAATTGTTTTTCAGCGTAAAGCATCATTTAACAGTCTTCTTTTAGCCATTTCTAAGCTGTTCAGTATCATTGGTATCTTTTGCCCTTAAGAAACGCTGATAATCAACATCTTCGTATACTTTAGTGGACATCATTTTTACGGCCTAGGGCTGCATTCACTTGCTATACTAGCGTCAACCCCTCGTTTCGACCATTAACTATGACTTTCTACATTAAAACGGATAGAAATGTGGTTTTGACCATGCATAGATATGATAAGACATTTTAAAACAATTATTTATCATATTTGCAAATAATGCTTTAATTTTGGACACTAGTGTATTTCAACAATTAAATTCGGATACCATTTTGACCAGTTCAACTACATTTTAAGCTTTTCATGCAAGGGACTAAAATTATCAAGCAGATTTTAAAGGGAAAAAAATATTTTTATTTGAATGTCCTAAGATAAATGAGTCCGCATATACTACATTTCTCGTAATTGTCTGCTAACACAAATTTTGGCATGCGCCGCAATACAAAAATAAATGCAATTTTTTAACGAATTGGTATAAAAATAATACGCTACTCATTTTGAGCTAAGTTTTTTTTAAGGGGTCGAGCAGCCATGTTGGACGATATCACATGACTAACCCACTGGTAGGTATCGTGTCCGAAGTGCCTAAAACTTAGTACATCTACTGTTTCACCCCAATTTTAATTTGGGAGGCACATAACTATTTAGGCCCCATGTGCACCCCATGATGGAACTTACAGTTTTTGGTCGAGGGGAGTTCCGAACCACTGCGTGCAATGGATCCCGGCGGGATTTGACCCCGTGACCACGCGCACACCTAGAAAGCTTGTAGTTTGAACCGTGTTGGTTCTCAAAGAAAAGCGACGTTGAAGTTGCCGACAACAAGACTCGGAAAACGAAAAGAAACAAGGAGGCCTAGTTAGTGTAGGAGGTAGGTTGGTGTGAGAAATGGTCGGTCAGGTCTGTTATCTTCGAAACCAATTCGTAGAGTTATATGACACTTGGTTTCTAGATTATTATTATTATTATTTTGCAGTGTTCTTTTACATATACATACACTTAGTTTCCTAATTAAAATATTTATATAAAACTTTTTAGACACTTTTCTTAAACAATTGGTACTAAAAAGTTAAAAATAGTTTTGTTTATGCATGACTAACAAGCATGAGGCACGCTCTCATATACAGTTGCATTATAAATTCTTCAATTAGCGCGCCTCAAACTTTTCTTTTTAGTCATTCATAAACAAAATCATTTATTACCTTTTAGAAAATTAAGGAAAGTATGTCTTTAAAAAGCTTTAAAAAAAATTTTTTTTCGAGTTATTTCGGTGTTCGGATTCTTTCCGAAGAAACTAGTTCGTTATCATAAAAAAATACATCATTTGAAATGTAGGATTACATTCTCTTTAGAGATCTCTGGACCTTGAGTATCGAAAAACAAACCATACAATTCTTTTAGGGCATTTGCCTGGTGAAATGAAAGACTCAGTCAATATGGTTAGTAGTATGATCCGAAATTGTTTGCCTTCTCTCTTTGGATTATTTTATATATGTAACTGTCTCCTTTTCCTCTTTCTCTGAACACAGTTAATTAGTGATATTTTATATTTTCAGTTTTCCGTTCTCCAGACCTGATATCTGTGAAAGGTGGGTAAAAGCTGTTGGAAGAAAAGGTTGGACGCCAACTAAATATAGCTATTTATGCAGTAAACATTTTACAACTGCAAAATGCCTCTGAAAAAAGATAGTATTCCCACTATATTTGACTATCCTGATTATGTGAAGACGGGGTCAATAAGAAGAAAGCTGCCCACTGAATGTGGAGTTTCCAAGAAGGAAAGGTAGGTTATTCGTTGAGGATATCAGTTACACTTCCTGTGTCCTTTTCTTTTTGGATAATTAAAATGTAGAGCATAATGTTGTATTTTAAGCTCGTATACAAGTGTTAAGTGTTAATACTTGTAGATTTGAAATTTAAAAGGAACTATGTTACGCCATAATTTTCATGATTTCAACTTTCTCACCTATAAGCAGTACCACTCCAAGATCTGTTATTGCAAGATAACTTCGAATCAAAATTTGGAATGCTAAATCGCCCTTTTCTTTAAATTTAAATAGAAAAAATGCTATATTTCCAAACACCAATATTTGCTGGTTATGGGGCTTGATGCGAATCGGACTAGTTTTTGCTTTGTCATGATTTCTAGTATGTCTAGAATTTTGTATGGGTAGTTTAACAATTATAAACGTTTATAGATATTTTATGTCGATCAACAAGTGCGGTAGACGTTTGAAAAACTTAGGAAACTTCAGCGTCTCTCCTGTTAATTTGTTATTCCGTAGATCTGATTATACAAAGATTACGGTACATTTCTTATATTGGCCCAATCTAATAATGCAATAGAATGTTCCCAGTAAAGTAAACTTCGACATCTCCATGATTCGATCCAAAGATCATGATCGCTACAGAGAGATTGGTTTTACTATTTGCATTTTATAGTATATATCACCGTTTTCTGCCTATTTTGTCTTTTCCGTTACCGTTTTCATTTCCATATGATTTGTGCTTTTACATGAGTAGTAACTGTAATGTCCCAAGCCAATCCACAGCAAAGTAGGTAGACTCAACTAGCAAACCAGGGGCCCGCGGCACCCTGCTGCAAAAAGGGGCTTACCTAAACTCAACATGGTCAAACCTACTTGGAGACAGACCGACATTACGCCACAAGAGAGGGCACAACGAAAAACCGCTATCGGACCTGAAGACATGGAGGGTACCTACCCATCAGCACCCTGCTTCAGCCACATCGAAGACAGAACATACTCTAGTCTAGACACGAAGCATTCATAGAAGAAGCCCGAAAAGAAGTGCCAGGAACGCAGAAAGTTGGCAAAATACAGAAAGCAAATTACGCAGGAAAATTCTCCAAAGGAAATGGGGAAGACACAGGCGAGAACATCAAAGCGAAAGCAAAACACTATTTTAGCAACCTAGCAGTGCGACTAGGCTCAACACAGCTGAGCATAAGTTAACTTGACACAGGATCATTTAGATAAGCTGAACCAGTTCGAATATTCCCTCTGATTACTGAAAAGTAGTATCAAAACATTTAACTTTAACATCATCTGTATTCACTTTCTCACATATGCATAAATATTTACACTCCGCAGACTGAAATCGTGAAAGCTTGAGAACCTTTTTCAGTTATACCACAGTAATATTAATCTAGCTACTTCATAATAAAACTCCAGACAGGAATTAACTGGTAAAATCATAATTTATTTTTCTTGAAAAATCACAAAAAACAGGGCAAAAGACTGTTTGCTGAAATTCTAGGGAAGAAAAGTTTCTGAAGATAATCTAAACATTAAACGAGTTTCAAAGATGCTGTTATTACACATATCGAAACGGTAAATTCTTACAAAAGCTCTCTGGTACAGAGGCAAGATTTCGCACACTTGATTTCCAAAAAGATTAGATTGTTTTTAAACATGTTAAACATACTATACTTTAGCCCAGTTAAGAAGAACTTCTACAATTACAGGAAAAATAATACTTCTTTCAATGAAAAGATTTTTTGTCTTACAAGCAACGCAGCTACTGGGCATTAATTTATGATTAATGTTGCAAATAAATTGACATCAAACAAATTTATATGTAATTTTACATTTCAGAACCTTACATAACCTAACCTAATCTCTGATCATACAAACGTAGTAACTATAATCGGGTTATGTAAGAATTTGCAATACAAATGTATATGGGCGAAAATGGCTTACGGTTGGCAAACGTAACGACGAAGATTTGAACCTTTCTAGCTATCGAAATAAACATTATTTAAAAATTATTTAAAACACCAGCAACGTAAAGGAAAACCAAAATGCTTAGTGGAAAATAGTGTGCATTCAAACAGTGATATTAACTGAAACGGCTTCCTTTACGTTGCAAAATATCCAGAATACTAAACGAAGACTGACCGTGCACTACAGGAAACGCCAGCCATGAAGCGGTTCTAATCAAGATCCCACTCCTGCTCGATGACGTAACCTAAAGAAATCCTATTCAGCATCCTGGTACAATATAAAAGAACCGTTGCCACAAACGAGGGCCAAAAATAAATAAATATCGGACTTTACTAAGAAACTTACTTAAACTGACGTCATTGTCGGTAAAGCGAAGACAGGTAGTATCACAGACTCCACCCTACTTCGTACTTACAGTAGTAATACCACATTGCTTCTAAGAAAATAGTTTGCATGGACAAAGCATCAAAGCCAAACCAAATAGTATAGCTGAATAAAACCAATCCATCAGGAAATAAAGATGAAATGAGTGCCCTTATTTCTCTGAGATTTAAATATCACCCATCGGTCAAATAGAACTGAACCTATATTATTTTAAGGAAAAAATTTAAACCTCAAGGAGAATTTAAATAAAATTTTATATCACTTTCCGCATTCTTACAGGTCATCAATACTCGTTGACAATGCAAAAAAAAAAATACGCTAGCGCAATATTTATTCAAACTATAGCCCAACACAAAAAGTACATTTACCTCCGGAACCACAACGGTCATCCCCAACTTTATAACTACTTTGGTTTCAGTGGTCATCAATACTCCTACTATCCTCATTCTTTACCAATCACTTCTCCTTATCTAAACCCGCTTTTCTCCTACCTATATTAAATAAAAGAACGGGAACTAAATTAACCAGGTAGAATCTGAACCTACTACTGGCAATTGTGGGCCGGAAACTATCTACGACTCTATACGATTGTTTTTCTTCAAGTTCCATTTAGAGGCAACTAAACCAAAAACTGCAATACCACTCCAAAGCCAACAACCTACCTCGTTCCTCCAGCAACAAGACCTAACATTCTTAATCCACCGAAACCTAAGTGGTTAAGTAAGGTTAAGAACTCTCACGGAAAGTTCGCTAATCGAATCAGAACTGGATTATCCGATATATTAAATTGAAATAAGTTCAAAAGAAATTAACTTTACACACATTGAGAATAAATGCCGAGAGGGTAACTAAACTTCATGTTCAGTTTTGAGGCATCCTAATTTTAATTAGCCAAACATTATAAAGACATCTACTTATCTTATATTGAACAAAGTGCTCTTAATCTACAAAGAAAGTTTTAAATTTTAAATAAAAATTGTTCAACACTGTTGACATTTCATATTTCTGTTTATTCCAGTAACAAAAACGTCCAAATTTAAAGATTTTGAGTATCAAACTCTTTAACAACTACCTCAGTAAGCATGAAATCATGACAAACATAACGACATCTATAAAACACACTGCTAAAAGGTTAGGTTGTTTTGTTCAGAAATCATACAATATTAAACAATTTAAATAATTTCCAGTCATCATAATTAAGTTAGATTATATTGTAAATAGTTATTTAAACCTCGATTCAAATACTGTAGTAATTAAATTACAAATTATGATCGAAATATATATGTCCGTTTAATGATGTATTATAAGACATTCTCATTTTTAGGTTACATAATCATTTATGTCAAGCATGACTTCTCCGATACCGAAAAAAATAATGGTTGTAGATAAGAAAAGAAAATATCAGCTTTAATTAAGATTTCATAATTTTATACAAGTGTCCCAGTTACTTCAAAATTTACTTTCAAATCAGATTCCTAAACCAAAAAAAGGGATAGAATTTTCTTAAATATTTAATGAATTTGTAACAAATTTCTACATTTTTGTATTATAATCTACGTAGCTAAAGTTGGAAAAATCAATTAGGAAGACTACATGTAGAACCGAAAGATTGAGCCCGGCCTGAACTTTAACCTGCCATGTTAGTAGTAAATTCTACAGAGTTAGATATAACTTTCATTTTTTTTTTTTTATATAAAACTTCGGTAAAGAAAAATTTAATCCAAAAGTTTACACTTGCTAGATACCGAACCTACTATCTTGAAAAATAACTTCCACTTTACTGCTCACCAACAATTTCTGTCATTGCCTCCAGGTACACAGTGAAGGGCTTGAACTTTATCTCCCAAAATTCAGACATCACCTGCTCCAAAGATTCGGAAATGATAAAAAAAAACAACTTAAATTTCTACCAATCTTTGAGTCTATGGTAGTTCAGCTTCTTTTAAGGGCTTTCATAACTCAACATTTCACAAAAACTAATCTAGCCCCGAAACTTGTAACCTATAGATTCTGAAGGAATTTTCAATCTAACACCCTAGGTAGTAATTCACAAATCTATAAGAAGGGAAAGGAAACCACTATTCCGTAATATTCTGATTTTACTGTTTAAAATTAGAAAATCGTACTAATAAATACTCAACAGCATTAAAAACAAAACTTCAATTGTTGATAGCATAAATAAAAAGGAAAATTTATTTGGAACTAAATTTTTACCTTGAGAATTTTACTCTCGTAAAAAATTAATACGCTTGAGAAAAAAATACAAACTAAAAGATAGGAAAACAAAGAACAAACGAATAAAACATTGAGCTAAAATTAAAAGAAAACTGGTGATTGAAAGGCTGGTAAAATGCAGCCAGCGTTTCATAACTGAAGTGCAAGGCAAATATGCTACGTGCACAAACCATATTTACTGTTCTGAATTTTCATGCTCTAAACATATATATGAACAGACTTGGTGAGAGAAAGAGGAATCTCGAAAAATTAACCATACATTACCTGGAATGAATCAGCCTCCAGCTCCAAACAAATTTAAACAGACATGACGATATCACACAAACTTCCAAGCACAAAACCACAAACCACCATCATGCTAATAAAATGGATCACTGAAATACTATTCACACTTACACAGGAGAAAGGGGTTTAGAACCACAAAATGAAGATTAATTTTTATTCAAACAAACACTGCACACAAATCACTAAAACAAACCACATCACACTTTGACGAAAATTTCACCACAAACCACAGCTGAGATGTTCCTTCATATCACCTCCAGTTTGTACCAATATGTACCGATATTAGCAGTGGGTATTTAGTTCAGTTCAGGAATTGTGAGTGTTCCAAGGAAAAAATAGTAAATGTTGTAATTTTGAGCAATTTCACTATCTAATGATCTAATCGATCCGAAGATATTATACCTCTTCCCAAAAGTTGTTTCGATATTTCGGAACTTGAGATCGTATTCACGCATTTACTCAAAGCTACAAAGCTGCCTTATTTTTTAATCCGGGTTTATGTTCCTTCTTATTTAAATCAGATTTGATTCTCTCAGCAAAACCATTAATTTATTCATCGCGTAATCAGCTCAACAATTCAAACTCCTAGTAGCTTCAAGGGCGCAGCCCGCCATGTGGAAGCGAGTATTTGTTGAATGGTCCAATCACTGTTACCAACATATTATATTCACCTTGCACCAACGGGCGGGTACTTTTGTTCGCACAAATGAATTATTCCTTTACTTCAATCCTGACAATCCTATTTTATTTCTTACTTTTTAACGCGATAGCTTCAAAGAACCTGCTTCACTTGATTAATCCTAAATATTATTTAATTTAACACTCATCTTTAATCTTGTTTTATTTTCCTCCAAAAGATTATTTACTGACGAAAATTAACCTTAAGAAGGCTCCTCGCTCCAACATTTTAAACATTTTTCAAAATATTTCAAAAACTAAGAGTACTATGAAAAATGTAAATTCATAGCGCACTAGAGCTTACGAATTACTATGGAATGCAACGGACAGTGATCTCGATATCGTGTCCATTGAAGAGTGATACGTTTTCAAAGATTGTGACGTGATTATTTAATTGAAGTCTGAGCACTCATCAATCGACAAGATTTCGAGATCGCTGTCCATCGCATTTCATAGTAATTTGTAAGTTCTAGTGCAGTATGAATTTATATTTTTGATAGTACTCTTAGTTTTTGAAATATTTTGAAAAATGTTAAAATGGAGGGACTGGAGCGAGGAGCTCTCTTAATTATCCATCCAAATTCTTTAGTTTTCCTTGCTTATTTTATTTACTTTGGACTTCACCATCTTTTCACCGTCACTTTCAAACACCTCAACCCACACGACTACCAGGTCGGCGTATGAGTGTTCCACATACACAGAAATTTAGCCATGTCGTGGTGCTATATTACATACAAAACGCAACCAGCATATGGGAGAACCAATTCTCGAATCCCACTCAAAGCAACGATATTTTTTCTTTGTATTGTTCAACGTAAATTTCGTAGCTTAGCTCTTAGGCAAAATAATAGATTCCGAAAAAAGTTGCCAGATTCCACCAGATAAATGACAGGATGGTACATTACAACTAACTTACTCCAAAAGAATGCTTGCCGAGAAAGGGGATTCTTTAAAATAGATATGTTTTGGCCATAGCTGACTGTTATCATGTAGAAAACAAATATAAGAATATTTTGCGTCCTTATTCAATATTATCTATAATTACTACACATCTTAATTTTTTCTTGTAGGTAGACCATTGCGTGGGAGCAACTAATGAAAGCTACGGATCTAATCCTATAAAGTACTCATGTTCATAAGTAAACGTGAAAGCAAGTCCGACAAAGATTAAATTACGAAGAAAATAAAAACTCTCCAACAAAAAATAAGAAGACAAAACAAGAAAATAAGGACAGTAATCGAACTACTTAGTAGCAGTACTAATCATGATATGTGTAGCATCATTTTTTGCATTACTCCATATTATTTGCATATAATGTCAATGTATTTTGTGTGCTTAATTTCTCGTTTTACTGTACGCCAATCTATGCGACATAATGTTTTACAACTTAACCTAACCTAACTACTACTAATGTACTTTCGTGTGTAAACTGTTGAAACTACGGTTAGGTTATCTTCTGTTATTTTTTGAAAATAAATATATTACATAATCTATTTTGAAAATACTTAAACGGTAAGTTTTGTTCAGCGATGCTGTTTGTGTTAATTGGCTTTAAAAATCGAAGTGTTTCATGCTCAGATTGAACTTCGTCATATTTGATCTAAATATAGTAAAAACAAAATTTTGAAATTGAAAAGTGAAAACACGAAATTCTGTAATATTGTGTAAGAAATGCTTAGCTCCGTCGATGATGTTGAGCGTGGTTGTAAATTTCGTTTATTTCGTAATGTTCAAAGCGATTAAACAAGTGAAGTTCACTAGCATAAGCGATACCAAAAGTTTGCAGAAAGCTTTTTTGTTAGGCAAAATGTGTACTCAAATATTTCTGAACGAGATTCTACTTTTACCTATGAAAATAAATATTGTATTTTTACCAGGTATTTCTTGTGTAAAGTTCTTATTCAAGCGACAGTTAGTCTATCATTAAACTTGGTTAATAGTGCTGCTACGTTTTTGAAGGTCCTCAACCTTCTGTTGTATCAGTCCGCGACTTATTATTTTTCAAATGCATATGAAAATAGTACTCAAATGAGTTTGTCTGAATTCTTATGACCAGTGTTAAAGTGCGCGCGGCCAATGAGGCCTTGTACTATTTTAGGCACTAGTGTTCAGGAGGCCCACCTTCAGGTTCACGAGTAAACCGTTGATTAATGTGTGGATCAGACTTAGGTTGTACGAGATTAGTTGCTGGATACAAGAATGATGTTGCAGTTTTGGTTTTAGGTAGATGTACTGGCATTCTGCTTCGGGACTTTTTCTATAGTGTCGATGTAAATGTTCCGGCTACTCCCCAGGGACAGTAATCGAGTTCCGCCTGGTGAATATAGTCCGTTATTTATTACGTTTTACTTTCGCGTTTTATGAAAAGTGAGTTTAGTGAAGGCAAAGAGAATGGTCTCAAGAATAAAGTAGAAAGTTGTTAAGTTTAGCCGGAGTGCTTGATAACGTGATGGGGGTAATCTGAGCTGTAACTCTGTTACGGTAGCTCTCTGGGATTGCGTTTTATGTTTCCAACTCTTCTCATCGTTTCTGCGATTGCTTTTTTTCTATGCATGTTTCTCTTAAAGTTTCCTCTTTCTGCATGGCTTCGCTGAGCCCTGGGTTCTGAGGATGCAGACTTGGTATGATGTTGAATATTTTATAAAGATTTTTTTTTTCTTTTGAAAGCAATAAGAATGTCTACGTTGCATGTGTGCTCTGATCGTGCTTGTGCCGGTATATAGTTTAAATATTTAATTTTTCCAGCATGGTGATCTTGTCGAAGCCTCCCCTCACTTTTGTCTTTTTTCCCAGTGTTTTAGCCTTTTGTTTCGCTAACCTTTCTCCGTTTCTGACACTTGTCCGACTTCTCCTCATATATGCTTCGTGTGCTAAGACTAGTGAATATAATGTCTACGAGTGGTCTTATTTGATGAAGCAAGGCATCGATGGGCAGGTATTCGCCTTGATGTCTCTCCGAACACAGTTATATAAATAAATATATTATTTTGTGCCCTCTTCTGTGGGTTTGGAAGGCTTCTCGCGATGGTGGTAGAGTCTTTCATGATATGGTAAGATAAAAAGCCTATTGTTGAATCGATTTTCGTAGGTTGTCTAACTGTTCACGATGTTGGGAAATCACTTGTGTCATTGTAATAATGCTGCCCATAACATATCCCACTTCGTTGGTTACGTAACTGATCAACCATTTTATTAAGGTGGCCATCGGCTTCTTACAAATAATTACATATTCCGAAAGTTGCGTGATATGGTAACTTCGAAAAAGAAGAAAGGTAAATGAGACATCTAAACAGCCTTTCCTTGTGAAGAAACCTAATATTCAGAAATGGTACGAGTTCAAGTATCATGTTTCCGTTGAGATTCAGATGCAGACTCCATCTCACTCCATGATTCTGTGTCTGATTTTCATCTCTCTCTAGAGACAAGCTAAAATTATGATGGCTTCAAGGATTTCACCAAATTGCAATGAACAAGAAGAAATACGTCTTTTACTCTGGTCAAACTCATGGAGAAAGACACTGTCGTCGTCAAACTGATCTATGTCATTAACGCGAAGAAGGAACATGGAAAGTATTTTATAGTTTAAATAAATTATAAGAGTGCATAAAAAGAAAAAGGCTTCCATTAAGTTCATAAGAAAATCAGTACAGTCATAATGCTAAAGTTCCCCAGTCCATCGACTATGAAACAGGTATTCTTGGGGCTTAATATGGCGAAAATTTTGCCTTCAAAGGCACCATGAGACAGGCACTTTTTTCAATTCCTCTATAACCCTCTATATGGAGGTAGGTTCTTTGGTGTTCCTTAATTATATGTATAACACTTTTCAATAAAACTCTACTGTGTATTAAGCTTCCCCAAATTAGCTTAATTTCCTACAATGAACGAAAGTTCAATACATCATTTTAGCTACTGTCTCATGTTACCCCAACTCACGGGGTAACTTGACACACTTTTTACCTTTTTGCAGAATATCTAGAAGTATCTGTATGGCCATTATATTAATTGAGTTATGAAATTACATGTGGATACATGAGTTCACATGCGCTAATTTCAAAAAAAATATCTATAGGTTTGTAATTGTAAAAAAACCTAAAAGTTGAAAGCGTAACCTCATTTGGCGGTATTATTTAAATCCAAAGTGGAGCAAATCATTCCTCTGTTTCGTATATTTATTATCCTTCTTCTGTTGCGGGTATATTTGTTATTACCTTCACTATTTTTGCTAATAAATTATATTTGTTCAATCTACTTAGAGTAATTTTGACTATTGTTAATTTGTATATAAATAATGTGTTAGTGTATGCCAAACAAAATAATGGTGATGTACGTCGTAGACTAGATGTTCACTCGTACAATACTAGATTGGTATAAATGAAGGACGGAGAAGGTATCAGCCAGGGCCTTACTTAAAGTACTATCCCAGCATTTGCCTCACAGAACGAGGGAAATACTAGAAAACCTGTCAGAATGGCCGACCACGCGGCTCGAGCCCGCTTATCTACCTTTCATGTTCGAAATCAGCAACGTGACCACCTGGGACAAGAGTGTTGGATGCGAATAAATTCTAGTGCTTTCCTCAGTCCCACGAGGCGAAATGTCGGGATGGCGCCTAAAATATTGGCTTAACCCATTTTTCCTAATCCCATGACGATAGCAAAGAAACGGATACGGGTACTAACCCTCAATCCCACCTGGTTCCAGCCTAGTACCCGGGCATTACTCAATCCTAGCAACAGTATCGCTCGCATGGGAAAGTTAGCTGTCACGATGCAGGCAGCAGGATTCGAACCCGCGAATACTCGTAGAAAAATGATTGCAGAAATGGTAGAATCATTGAAAAAAATGGTGCCAGAAATTCGTTTAATAATTGTTGAAAAGGTTTGCTGGAATGGTTGCATTTTAGTGGGAAAGTAGTTGTAAAATCGTTCAAAGTTCGTTGCAGCGACCATTCGAATGGTTGAAAAGGGCGGACATCGTCAACGTTGGTGCAACGTTGAAAAATGGTGGTACGTGCTGAAAATACAACCAACATTCAATATTGTTCCAACCGCAAAATGTTTACTGGGAGTAATAACGGTCGAAGTTGTAATATGCAAAATTATATTTTTGTTTCTCTTCATGTTTCCTTTCAAAAATATTTCTACATTATCATATCTATTATTATAAGTTTGTTAGGAACGATTAGGTCAGGTTAGGAAGGTCATATTCGGTTCTTTTCTTTTCATTATACCGATAGGACGCCGCCATTTTAAACGTTGTTTTACGACCGTAATTACTATTCTAATCGGCGCGTGCACCTATTGTAGTACTGGGCATAAGTACATTGCGTTTCTCTCCCAACAAGAAAAAGGGTAAGAGAGGTACTAGTGAAAATGTAGACCCCTATGAAATACCAACGAATTCCCTCCCTACAAATTACACCTTGGCCTTCCTTACCCCCGAAAGAGTGCTAATCCTTACATGTGGCGAGCTTGGAAGTAGTTGCTTGCATGTCCGCTAAATGTAAGGAATCAAATGTGAAAAATAGAAAAAAAAAATATCTTAGAACCCTAAAGTGAGTGTCTTCCTAAGGCCAATCCGAAACCACTAGATCACGGGGTTCAGACTGCTTCAAATGCTAAAATTATCTACAAAAAATAATGCCTAGAATATTATTGAATTATATAGAAACTATTAACCGTTCATGCCGAATACGTCCACTAAAAGATTTCTGGTCTCAGCTACAAATATATAATACTTTTGTGTGCAAATGAGATCAGTATGAAAACCCCTTCGGGGTAAAGGGAAGAGTGACGCAAGAATACCACTCACAAAAGAAGTGATATCCATTTTTCGAGTGACTTTCTTCGTGTCACTAAGGCGGAAGTGTTTCCTGTGTAATAAAATTAAGATATTTAGTATCCTCTTTTACCCCATAGTGACACAAAGAAATCGCAAAATCATTCGCAAAATTAATATCACTCCTTTTGTGAGTAGAATTCTTGTGTCACTCTCCCCTTTAACCCGAAAAGTGCATAGTCTTCATAGAATAGGTCGATTTTGGACCATGGTAGGATCGATATCTCGAAAACGTTAACTCCTATAAAAATAATAAGCCTCGATATACCCCAACTTGTTGGGCCCTGCAATTGACCCCCCCCCCCTGACCTGTATCAACCATTTTGGGCTAAAGCACAATAACAGACAGAATGACCAAGGTCCTTTTCTATCATTTGTGAAGATTCTGTGATTGTGCTAAACTTTTGAGCCTCTTAACCGATTTTGACGTGTGCCGTGATACACCGTTTGACACGTATTGAAGCGTAGATTACGATTCCGGAAGTTTCGGGCACCTATATGGTCTGGCGTAAGAGATATCACCAGAAATGTGAAATTTTGATTTTTTTTTTTTTTTAACGGTTCTGGGGTTCCCAGGGAAGTCATATCGATCCATTTTTTTTCTGGGTCTTAGTATCACAAAGAGCTTTCAAATACAAGTTCAAGGATCAAAATCTGGCTTATAGTTCGCTAGATCCGAAATTAGCTGTATATATGTGAGTACCGCTAACAGACTCGTTTCTTATTTCTTAGCGTCACTCGAAGAACTACCGTTCTTCGTGATTTATTGTGTCCCGTGACCGTACAATTTCAAGCTCAGCATGAATCAGAATATCATCATTGCGCCGTCAAAACCTCGTAAGTAACATAATTTTCGAAAATGAGTTTTTTCTTTTATAGTGTTCAGAAAAATTCTATCTTCTTTTCTGCCGAAGCTCTAACCATTCCCCTAATGTGAAACACTTGTTACACAATTCCAAAGTATTAAAAACTTTCGTGTTAAAATTAATTTTTACAACAGTTTTTTGTGTTCCTTAACATTTTTTTTTATTTTAGCAGATGCCAGTGCAATGACGATAGATGCTTCCTGTGTTATAATCAAACTTTTCTCCTTAATTTTCATATTACTGATGTACGAAACATTATTTTAAAGTTATACCAATTGCAAAAAAAAAAAAAAAAAAAACATAGTTTAGTTTTCGTATGTATTGTAGCTAAAATAATTTCGATTTCAGTCCAAGCAATACACTCCAGACATAAACTTTCTACATGTTTTTAATTTACTTTATTCAGGAGATAATTGTCCTTCCTTAGCACTGCAACTGCAAAACTTCTGAATGACAAGTAACTGTGCGGAACGTGTAGTTCAGTAGTTTATTTTAATCAATTACACCTGCCAGGTATTCATGGCTTGCGCACGCATGTACTGACCTCAATTTCGGGTCACTAGAAGTAGATCCGTCTCTCGTATCTAGATCCATGTCCTACTACTACTACTAAATACCACCACTACTACTACTTCCATCGAGCTCTACATAAACTATACTGGAGTAACTACTTAGTGTTGAAAGATAGACGTCAAAGCAAATATTTAAACTCATTTGTCCACTTCCAGTTTAATGCAATGTGTATCAAATTTTCAGTTCTCAGTTTTATACGCTTGATATCGCTGTGTCGCCCGTCTTTTGGTTCAAGTCTTAATTCCTGCGTTATTCATGTAATAGTATACCGCACTCTGCATACAATAGAAAATACTGCAAATAATATTTACGTTTTTTGCAAGAATTAAGACAAATACAAAATGGGCCACACAGCGATATCAAGCGTAAAAAACTGAATTAGAATCGAAAATTTGGTCCTTATTGGTTTAGACTGGAAGTGGACAAACGAGATTAAGTTTCCTCTCCGCTCCCTAGCTTCATATATTCATAAAATTTTCAATAGCTGCAGTCAGTCCGGTATCGTATTAACGGAGGTCGATGACTACGACTACTATTACTACTACTTCTTCTTCTTCTTCTACTACTACTTCTTCTACTACTACTACCACTAATAATAATAATAATAATCCTTCCAAATACTACTATAATGCTTTAAAACATTAAATCTACATATATTTTTTTTATTTACAACAGTCCAATTTTAAATTATAAAAAATATAAACTATTTGTTTCTAATTGTTGTTGTAACTAAAACGTAGAAACAATGTATTTATTGAATTGTTATAACAATCAAATTACTGTTTTTATTAATTCCTTCCCGACACAGCCACTTCTGATTTACAAAAATATTATAACATCTAAAGTTGGACCATTATCTAATCAGGTGTGAAAAATTATTGCAATCGGTCAAGCCGTTTTGGCGTGAAGGGAACAAACATAGTGCCATTCATTTTTATAAAAATTAGATTTGCTTCACTTCGCTGGGGGAGCTAATATGATAATATAAGGTTTTTGACAGGAAAATGAAGAAAAAAAATAGAATTTTGCATATTAGAACTTCGACCGTCATTACTATTATGATCGGACGCTAACTGAATTAGGCATTTACGCATCTTCTTTTCCGGTCGACATAGGAAAGAGAATAAGAATATAGAAAGGGAGGGGAAGCTATCTGTGGCTATGTGGAAAGGTACGATCTCGAAATTTACCTCTTGTGACTAAAGAAAAAAACAGATGATACACCAGTCAGGATGGCAGGTAAAAGTTGCGAAAGTTGTCTTATTGTAAGCAAAATTTCCTCAAATAACTTCTGACATTCGTCGATCAGAACAAAAAAGCAAAAGGAATGCATTCCCAGATAGCACAGTAAACTTGCAGCAAGTTTGCAGGAATTTGACATTTCAAGTCTCCAAACTTTAGTAAGTTTCGCATTGCACGTCCTGTTTGTCGTCTGGCTTTTCTCTAGCTCCGAAACTACGCATATATATTTTTTATTTTCTTTAAAGGTATGGTACTTTCGACTTGTATAGGTATGAGGAATTCATCCCTGTCACCACTCATATTGAATCTTTCTGTTGAGTCTACATATACCGGTACAATTCTTATTTAGCCAAATTTGCAAATAATTTTGGAGCGACTAGATAATTTTGGGGGTCCCAAACTCTTGTATATTCCTGTAGCAAATTTATACAAGACCGTAACTATTCGATCGATGTAGAGGAAAAACACTTACATAGAGCACGTAATAAACATTTTATTATTTAATATTCAATGATAATTATCCGTATCAAATTATCCAAAGCAACTAGTACATAGTAACAACCTATTTTCTAAACCTGATTTTTAGTTTTTGCTTCACCTAGCAAGTCATTACAGTTCAATAAATTTTTAGAAACTGTACAGGAACAAGGCTGCATGAACCAAGATCATGCTGACGTTTCATTGGCGAGTTCTTAAATGCAAATATGTTTTATGGAACTCCAACATCATTACATTTGCTAACGAAGTACTTAAATAATATTGTTACAGTATCTTGGATCATTTAGAAATATTGACTGGAAAACATAATTGAATATAATAGATTTGTGTGAACCTATTAATTAACCTAAATATTTCGAGAAGAAAGAAGTTAAAAATTCATATACGTAAAATTCATTATACGCACCATTAAAGAAATGGTGACGGTAAGTGGAAGCTTCGTAAATAAAATGGAGATAAGAATATTTAACCTGAAGGTGTTGTATTAATTTGTTCATATGAAGTAATTCGTATGTAGTTGCATGTAAGAAAAGAGACCGCCTAGTAGGTCCACAATAAAAGTTGTGCAGGAGTTCGTGATAGCGTCAGTTTGTGTTAGTGGACCATTTAGAGGCATTTTCGAGGCAAGGTGAGTGTCAGCTTTTTGTTTTCGTTTTGCAACTTCAGGGGGCGGGGGTCTCAGCACTCCTGTTGTGAGCGGGGCCAGTATGTAATTTTGGTGAGCAAATGATATATATGAGAGTAATTGTTAATATGTCGTTTAATTAGAGTGATTGTACATCAAATATTAATATTCATTCAAGAGCCATCGACTTGAACGGCCCGTACACGTATGGGCATTTTATGTAGAAAGAGGTGAATTCGATATTATAATTTTGTACCATGCATTATGCTCTTGTTTCGGGATTGTGCATAATCCGAGATGAATAAGTAAATTTAAGGACTGAAATAAAACCAGGTACTGTAAATTTTGCAGTGAATAAAAATCTAGGCCAACGATGATGGCGAGTGAATACCGGCTTTGTTATTGTCGAGTTCTACTTGCCTATGTATGTATGCGCTTGTCATGATTTTCAATCAATACAACTGTCATACAGGTCGAAATATCTGAATTATTTTGAAATTGTTACTCTTTCTGTATATCAAACGAGAATCGAGTGGTTTCGTACCCTTGCAATGTACGGTTAAATTTCTCAAAATATACCTTGTACTTTAGTAGATTCAGAACGTTTGTAAATTTTGTAAACGCTTCTAACAAAGTGCGAATTCTCAAGTGCAGAGAGTTAGTTTCGTTTCTAGTTCCATATCGGGGTGCCAGCCTAACCTAACCAAGAAAATTTGCAAAGAAAATAAATAAAAAAAGTTTAAAAATCTTAAATTTACGTTGGCCCCCCGATACGGAATTTTATCCTTAGTTTCGATGCTTTTGTAACCACTTACAATGAAATTGCGTGAAGTCTTATGTCGCCAAACAACTATTTGACATTTTTCGTTCAGTTGTTTTCTATTTCACGTCCGAAAGCCAAATCTATGGATGCTTCACTGCTACATTCCCGTGCCATGTACGCACATTTAATTCTCTGATTGGATGTTATTTTTCACCTTTGGCCTCTTTTTCTTACTGTTTACAAGTAGGTTAGGTGAGGTTTTATTATTATTATTATACGCATACGCATTTTGTAAGTTTGCACAGTTGACACAATCAGTTCCTCGCCGTTGGGTGGATTATTGCCCCGACAGCCGCTGGGATCGTTTTTCATGTATCATCTCTTTATTGTAATGGCCGGTCACTTTGCACTTTAAAGCGGATAAGAAACCTCCCTTAATTAAAGCAAATAATAGCTGTAGATAAAAAATCACAGTACATAACACACTTCTTCTATTTACTTAGTTACAGAATTATGTCCTATTTTCTTGAAAAGTACTTCGCTAAACTTCACTCCGTCTACGCCGTGGCTTAGGCGGAAGCGCGTGTGGCTATGACAGGTCGATAATATGTGGAGTACAGGGAATAACTTTACTTTTTTTTTTTTTTTTTACCTTTTATACATTGCCGAGCAAAAAGATATTTTCCATGTTCTGGCAACCTAAAACTATAACAGAACCCAAATTAAGGGTTAAGTGCTGTTTATGTCAGCCAAAGAATTCAAATTCCCATGAGAAATTTTAATATTTTCAACGTTTGTGCAAGTGTTGAAGCACAAAATATAAAATTTCGACTGACTCGTTAAGAGAAGAGGGAAAAAAAGTACTTTCGACAATTTTGCTGGTTTCGCGTTGGTAACGATCAAATGAAGTTGAATGGTAAACGTCATATACATCGCGTATAATAATAACTTAAACTTACTGTAATTAACTCATATTTGCTCGCTCAGCGTTGTGTCCGTGATTTTAATAGCAAAGTAGTGTCATCCATAATACGAAGTGACGCCGTTAGTACTCCTGAGCATTTCGCCATGTTCATAACTGTTGACCAACTCGAGTGTGTATTTAACGGAATAATGGAATATCGAGTTTCGTAATACTTGGTTGTCGCTAGGTGTTTATTTGCAATAGTGATATAAAACGTACGTACAGCAAAATATGGCACAATAGCTGGCAAAGCTAAGCAGCACTTCATCCCAAATTAGTAATTCTTTTTATTAGCTACTTCTGTTATATGACATTAAACGTACTTTCAATTGCATACAATTCAGAATGTGATGCAAAATCAAGGGAGGGTCCATCCGTGCACAGAGACATATAGTTTAAAGGCGTATGTGACTCCTTGCACTCGTATCATCCGTTGATTTTGCATCACATTCTGCATTGTACATATCGGAAATAATGCAAGATGTAACAGGAGTGGCTAATAATAGTAACTCGTTCATTTTGTTACACATATTTTGTAAGTTAACGAATCAGTTCATTGTAATAATGCGCAATGTAGATTTTTTTTACTAAAACAACGTTCGAATTGACCGACCAGTTCTGAAATATTTAATACAGAACGGGCGTTTTCGATATGCCGATAAATCGGAAAATTTCTCTTGGTTCAGTCATTATTATCAGACAGTATTCACAGTGTACGTTGCCAGGTAGGTTTAAATAGAGGCAAACTACCCAGCAAGTAAATATATGTTTGTTGACAATATGCATGTGTTTCAGACTGTAACGCCGATAAATCGCCGTTACTAAAAATCATAATGTAATTAATAATATTTATTAACGATATACTCAATTTTTTTTTTGCAAAAAATATTTGAAAGAAAAGAATTTCCATGTTTGGTAAGTTCTATTTCAACTGTTTATATGACTATGTTTATTTGAATTTGAAGAATGTAATGTGCTATGTAATTTTATGTATCCTTTTTTTTAGAGAGAATATCATATGTTTTACGTGATTCTTTTTTGAGTCTGTTAATTTTCTCGGCAATGTGAAGTTTGGCTTCACCGAGAGAGGCTAGTTTCTCCTGACCATTCCTGTCTTTTCGGATATGAGCTGATTGGACGTTTTTGTTAATGTAAACTCCTTTTTTTTTTTTGGAGGTGGGGGGGTAATCTAGTTTGGTAGAGAGTGTTTTAAGTATGTGTTGCGAGAGAGCCAAGAGGTCATTCTTGTTTGGTCATTTGTCAGGCAGTCTTCGATCCGTCTTCAAGAAGCTGTCAGTGTTTCTTTTCTCACTCTGAGACTATAGAAAGTCGCCAGAAAATTGTGACTTAGTGCTTCCAAAAGTAGCGTTCAGCCCCTACGTGAGGTCTGGACTGAAGTGGACAGGAAAAGTCAGGGTCCACGAATAATATTTCTATCAGTCGTCAATCGTAATTTTGTAATTTGACTGATATTGTTTTTGTCGAGTCGTGAAAGTTTCTGTTACTCGCAGAAAATGGGTAACTCGTTCGCGATCCGTATATTTGGTGACCCCTCAGTGCAGCTCGACATGAAGAAATTCTGTAAGTAAAATATTTACGTTATTTTCTGGCTCTCAGTCAGGTTCAAACTCTCTTTTCTTTTTTTAAATTTGGTGGTAAGTTCAGCTCTTGTATGTTTCGTAAGCCTCTGTTGTTCGATTTTTTTCTTTTTGCGGTGGACAAGTTTTTGTCAGGGTAGGAATTTAGAATTTGAGTCCACGATAAGCCTTTTTTCTCCCAATTTTTAGAGATATTAGGGAAACAATGTGAATCCGCGATAGAGAATAATCCCTATCCTTTTATTAATTATTACTAATTGATTTGTTTTTCTCCTTTAGCAGAGACGTCAGAGAGAAAGGTAAATGTGGTATTCGAAATGTGGATCTTGTGTTTTGATATTTTATATTTGCTACTGTGCATCCAACACAAGCAGTTTTGGAGCTTAATAAGAGGACAGATTAGCAAATGTGTGACCCTTGTGGTTTCTCAATATCTTGCAGTGCTTGGAAGAGAAAGCATTAAATAAATAATCTTGTAAAGTAAAGTACTATCCCCCTTCCATGACAATAAACCGCGCCGATAAGATGACGTTTTTTATAAGATTTGGAATCTTTTCGCTCTGATGAACATCGGAACTGAGGCAATTTTGAAGCAAATGAAATTAATCATCTGAAGATGATGCCGTTGTTTATAGGACTTCTTAAAAGTCAGGTCAGTAATTGGAGCAGGCGAAGTCTGCAAACGTTTTGTTTTTCCAAAGTTTTATGATCCACAATGCTGGTTTCTTTCTCTTTATTATTTTTTCTTTGTGAGTGTTATGGGTCTGTAAATTTTTATATGTTATTTAATAAGGTTCTGTTTGGTATGAGTGTTAAACTAATATTAAGATCATCCTCTACCTTGTAAACAGCCTAAAGGCTTTAGGGAATCCTCGTAAATTAAGTTCTAGAAATGTTACAAGAAGACATACTTTGTTAATTACCTTGGAAGATGCCAGTAGGGCGGCCAGGAAGGTATTCGCCATCAAGAGAATTTATTTTTATTGAAAACATGTTGCCAATTTCAAAGGCTAGAGTAGAAATGAGTAAATGAGAACCTACTCCCGACTACCCTAATGGGATCGCACATTAAGTGTTCGGTACTTGGCCAATTGCAGGATTTTGGGATAAGATTTTATTACCTTCTTTGGTGTTAATATGTGTATGCCCACAGATTATTTAGGTTCATGCTATTTATATATTTCTATAAGATTTGTCTGTGGTATGAAGTATGTGTGTGAACGAATGACGTAGATTCTATAAATTTAAGGATTTATTTGTGAACCTTTGACCCACACCCATTCCTGAATTAGAATGACGGCAAAATTAGAGCATTGTTAGGAAATTTAAAGATGCCCACCTATAACATGAATTAGAGAACCGACTATATACTGACGGGAATAGATCCGGAAGAAACGCCAATTCCAAGGGCTATCGGTAGTAAAATATTGTTTTAATCTTCTACTTTCCGTTCTATCACGTTTATTGGAATCAAATAATCAACATTAGGGTGCTTCTGTTAATAAATTCTGTCTTTTTGTAAAAATGAATCTTCGAGTGTCTAATTTATGTTTAAATTCAGTCATGTTTCCTTGGTAATTCCCTGAAGTTCGTAAAATAAAGTTAATTATTCTTGTTATGTGCCAACGAGATTTGTTTTTGTGTTTAAGTGGAATTAGTCTTCAAGTATGATAATATTTTATTTCCGTACATCGGGCAAAGATACTATTTCTACACAAGCCTCAAGAGGGTTTGGTAATTATCGGGCAAAATGAACCAACTCTGGACGTTGTTTTAAAGTCTATTAGCTCTGATCGGCCGAGGGAAATAGGCACCCGATTAGTATTCTTGTGTTTATCTTTCTGTTATAAATTTGTCTCCCTCCACCACCCCTGAAGTTATCATAAAAGTCATTTATGAGGTACCTGGTCAATGACCTGATGATATGCAATCCCGTAGTTCGCTGGTGTCAATCGGGTTGCATAATATCGGTCAGGACCGGCAAAGCAGACAGTATTCTGCATCGGAGCAGTGTCTCATTATTAAGATATTTTTAAAACCTTATGCCTCATTTACAACGTCGCAAGACAAATCTATTTTACTGTTCAGGATGTCTGCCATTTATAGATACCGTAGTCGTAAGAAATTAATGCATGTACACAGAATGTAATAATGGTGTACGCAAAACATACAAACAGTAATAAAAATTGAAATTGAAAATGCATAATATGGTTTCCAATTATTTTCGAAAGTTTATTTAGCGCGAAAAATAAAATAATCAATTTTTATACAGATATAAGAGTGGTTCGCAGTATGTAGTATGACAAGCAAGATAGTGACACTAATTGTGGTGGTTTATTTAAATTTAATTAGTTTCGGGTACTTTTTTAAGTCAAGCTTGTATAAGAACTTCAAGATTAAAACACATTCGGGATGGTCCACCTGAGCAGGGTCTGACGATTTTAAACATTTCTTTTAAGACATTTAGGTAACTTCGGGTCAGCCGAATGGATGATGATGATAGCTGAATTGGTGGAATAAAGAAAGTGAGAGAAAACGGGAGAACCTCGAGAAAACCCATGCACATGTTTGTTCACCACAAAAGCCACATGGGCACGAGCCGAGATCGAACCAAGGACTCCACGCGAAAGAGATGAGCGCTCTACCACTGAGCCACCGCGGCCCTAGCAGGGTCTGAATTGCCGCTCAACGTTCCCAGTGTCACTTGGTCGTCCGGCACACCAACCACTTGGCCACAACAGATGGGGTAACCATATTGCTGCTTATTTTTTAATTGGAACAGCTAATTAACGCAAGTCGGTTACGAAATCAACAGATGAAAAAATAGCTTGTTGCAATTACTGTACTGACCGAGTGGTGGTTCCTTTTGTTTCAATATCAGAAAGGTAAAGTGGTGTAGATTTTAGACAACATTATTATTGTAAATTTAGTATGACAGTTGCGATTGCAGTCTAACAGTCTAAAATGCAATGGTTTTCTTTAATATGCACTTGCTTGTCGTGTCCTTATTTCAGGAATCACTTAAATGCAAAAATTAATGATGATAAAAAAAAACCTTCGTTTTCAAGCGAGTTTTTTCGGGCTGGGCCCACCTTGGCAAACTCTGAATAACATCGTAGACTGACTTATACCGCCTGCCGATTTTCGTCTGCGCTAAGGAGCACGTGATTTTGAACCCTATCGTTAGGTGGTTCTGGCAACTATATTTAGTCGCTGGTTCTTTCCAGTAGTAGCCACCAGAGTTATCTAACGGCTGAGTTCAAAATCACTTGCTCTTAATCCAAAACCCATTAATTTTAGCGCAGACGAAAATAGATAAGCGGTATAAGTCTATATTATTATTTAGTCTATGATAATATGGAAGTGGTACAAGGTTG
This sequence comes from Lepisma saccharinum, assembly GCA_022664845.1. Taxonomy (NCBI): domain Eukaryota; kingdom Metazoa; phylum Arthropoda; class Insecta; order Zygentoma; family Lepismatidae; genus Lepisma; species Lepisma saccharinum. The sequence continues at coordinate 10,223 of JAGDQP010015048.1, read as the reverse complement.
CTTGTTGCATCGTGAAGTGGCTAATATAAAGGAACAAGGAATCTCTGTTCGTTTTTTTTAAGTTAAGGAAATCAGCCACAGACTCAAGGCCCCGACCGTAACCACCGACCCACGGGACTTAAGTCTTGCATCCATAGGGTGTTTATCCTTACGAGGGTGGCCCTCATGAGAGCGGACCTCACCCTCGCTGCTTGAGGATGAGAGGCCTGAGAGCTGATCCAAGATGTCAGTGTGAGGACAAAGTTGTCACATAAGGGTGAGAGCTGAGCATAGATATGAGGGTGAGGGCCACACTCATAATTTTGAACACCTATCTTCATAAGCACAATATTGTTCCAAACGTAAAGTGCCCCCCAAAAATATTACTGGTGTTGTGTTTAAAGTGCTAAACCTTAATGAGTAGGGACCTTATCCTCACATGCCTTCACCCTGACCGCTTGAGGGTGAGTGCAAATTTGCAACGTAAGGGTGACTAAAGTTTGACCAAAATGATCACCTTTGCTTGCATGCCATTCTAGCGAAGGCGGACCAAGATATTGTTTTGTGTTGTGCATCGGCGAAAAACTATTGTAGCAAATACCGAAAAAAAAAATCAACCATGGCATCTTTCATTGGATTCTTCACTAATACCGTGTGGATCCTTCCCTTGTCCTGATAAGAAACGGCTTGGCCCTACTTGTAGTATGGAATCGACAAGCATCCGTAAACGGTCCAGAGGAATCGCCATCCACGTAGTCTCAGTTGTAGCTCCTAGGTTCGTATTCGTTGTTGATAAGGAGTTACTCAATAAATGGCTTGTATAACAAATCGAGAGATATTGGATGGGAATAGAGGTCAGAGGCATTGTCATATAAGAAACCTCCACGGAATATCTTGATTAGGGGCGTTTTGAATGTCTGAAATCAATTTTCGAATGTTTTCAGACTTCCGAACATCCTTAAAAGAGAAGACGGTAAATAAGAATTGTCTTTTCCAGGGCCCGCACTTGTTGATAATACTTTTGGACAATATGTGACGTTTGAAAGAGCTTGAAAAAAAAAAAGTATGGTGTACAAGTTAACGTTCCAAGGCCAAATGACTTCGCCGCTACGGCCAAAGTCAACCATTGCAACTGCTTATGAGTCATTCCATGTCAAATCAACCAAAAGAATGAGGTTTTGACACCCATCATCTCAGATTTTAATGAAAATAGCCAATTAAAATTTTGGAAGGCTGTTGTCATTTTTCCTATTCCTGCAACTGAAGAGGCAAGTTGGCCTTTTAAAGGAAAAAAAAGTCATATCTTTATTAATTATAACAATCTTTGTGAAAAATTCAATTATTATCAATGAAGATATGAGGAATTAAGGAAAATATAATATAAATATCCATCTAATGTTACAAAGCCAGAAAAAATATTTTGTTAACAATTTTATAATTTTTGTTGAAAAAACATGGTCTAACATAAAGTCACTTATCAATAAAAGGGAATGGTATAAGCAGAGAAATCTTTTAGAGTTGTGTTCTGTCATGCAAAAAAGTAAAATTAATGGCTTTTTCATTCCTTCCTATATTTTTTTTTTTTTATTTTAACTTTTAGTGTGGAGTGTTTTATTTATATATACATGCATAGGGTGATTCAGAACTAGGTACTCGGGATGTGGGGGATGATTCGGAGTGTGACTCCTGACATTGAAACAAGAAAAAATGTTCCTATTAATATGGGTGAAATTCCACTTAATTTTGGAGATACAGCGTTTCCAGCCTGGAAGTGGTAAGAAAATGAATAATTCTCAATAATTCAGAAACGATGCATTGAATGAAAATTTCGTTTGCATAAATTTGTTTCTAACAACATGGTGAATATCAGAAGTGAAAAACATGATGTCATCGGATAGTCAGTGTTGCCAGCCTCGTATAAGTTAAAAATTTTAATTGGCACAGCGTCGTGTTATGGGATATTTGGCATTCCCTAGTGATGATAAACAACATAATAAAGCTTACACTGCAGTGTTGGAAACTATGGATAAAACATAAGATGAAATAACTTAGGAAAATATGTAGTTTGTAGGGTAAGGAAAGGTTATTTGGTGATAATTCTTACGACACCTGTCACCGAATAGTCCGTTCCCTTTCGAAGCTACCACGAGGTCTGTGTATAAACACTGGAACCTTCATGATATGCCATCTACTTTCAATGCACAGTCTGTGCCATGTAGGAGTCGCCGTCGCTCAGGCGGTAGTGCGTCTGACTACGGATCGGCGGGCCCGGGTTCAAAATCCCGTTGGAGACTTTTACTCGCAGTATGCCCATGCCTGGCGTTCTGAGGTGCACTCAGCCTCCTATCAAAATGAGTACCAAACCGACGTGTTCTTGATAATAATGGGCACCGTTGGAAGGTAAACGCGGTCGAGCGTGGGACTGACCACCCACCTCACTTCGTACCGTGGGTCGAGAATACGTGGAGCGCTACCTCCAAATTGCCACATGCCTTTTTAGTGTTTTAGCACAGACCTTACGGGGTTTCAGTCAATATTAAGCCAGTGAGCCTTATCTAAAACTGTGAAAAACATGAATTTTCTGCAATACTTCCGAAAAAAAAGTCACTTTTTCCGAGAATCATGATGATGCCTGGATGTGTTCGAAATGTACATTTTCGTGTTCACAAGATTTAAAAGCAATACGGTGCAAACGGGATTCAGTGCAGCTTTTTCATGTAACCATTTCATGAAAATTGTCACTCTACAGGACATTGACTAGGACATAACAATGTTTCTATGCGACAACTGTGGTAAAAATTCGTCTAATTGGTACATTTGGTTAGGAAAAGTTCTGGTTAATAATTCATAATGTCACTAAATAACCTTTCCCTTTAGTGTTGTTTTCATTGTTTTTTTTGGTTTTTTTCAATTACAGTGTGTGTGTTGTATCTTGGTAAACTTGTGGAAAACACTGCCTAGAAGCATGGTTTCAGTATATAAATATAGTTTTTTTAAAAAAAAGAGTTGTTTTCGTCATAAAAACAGTCATTTAATATAAAAATTTCACCAAATTACCTTACCCTACCCTAAAATCCCGAAAACCTTTCGAGTCTGATGCATAGTTTACAACACTGCTTTACGTATGTTGTTTATTATCACTAGGGAATGCCAAATATCCATTAATACGACGTAGTTCCATTTGAAAGTATTAAACGTTATACCAGGTTGGCAACACTGACAACCCGATGACATCCTGTTTTTTCACTTCTGATATTCACCGTGTTGTTAGAAACAAATTTACGCAAACGAAATTTTCATTCAATGCATCGTTTCTGAATTATTGAGAATTATTCATTTTCTTACCACTGGAGGCGTCAATTTTGGGTTCCACTTCCAAGTTGGAAACGCTGTATCTCCAAAATTAAGCGGAATTTCATCCATATTAATAGGAACATTTTTTTCTTGTTTCGGTGTCAGGAGTCACACTCCGAATCATCCCCCACATCCCGAGTACTTAGTTCTGAATCACCCTATGTATATATATAAAAATAAAACTCCACAGTAAAAGTTAAAATAAAAAAAAATATATAGGAAGGAATGAAAAAAACAATTTTACTTTCTTTTGCATGACAGAACATAACTCTAGAATGAATAGGGGGAAAAGTTTCTCTGATTATACCATTCCCCTTTATTGATATGTGGCTTTATGTTAGACCATGTTTCCTTCAACAAAAACTAAAAAATATATATATATATATATATATATATATATATATATATATATTAAAATATTTTTTTCTCGCTTTGGAACATTAGATGGAAGTTTCTATTATTTTTCCGTAATTCCTCATACCTTCATTCATAATAATTGAATTTTTCACAAAGATTGTTATAATTAAGAAAAATATTATTTTTTTCATCGGAAAGGCCAACTTACCTCTTCATCTGCGGGAATATGAAAAATGACAACCTTCCAAAATTTTAATTGGCTATAAAATGAAAACTAAAAAAGTTAGAGACAAAAAATTTGATATGGTTACTTATGTATATAAAAGGAGTAAACATGCCAAGTTTCATTAAAATCTGAGATGATGGGTGTCATGGCTTGGTTGAACTGACATGGAATGACTCTTATCTCACTTGAAGCACATAGCGTAAAGAAATGGTTCGTGATGGAAATTGTGCCTGTTGTGACGCCACGTAAAGAAGAAGTTTTTTAACATTTAATTCCAGTCTCCATTTTGCACAACAAAGCCGTTCAAAATATTGTCATAGACGAAAATAGGTTTCATAGTCGAGCTCCTCAAATTCACTGAATCACTACTCTGGTTGTGCAGTATTTATTTAAAGAGGAGAAAGAATTCGTTACGGCAGTACCAACTAATGTAGGCATCAAAGTGTTTGAGCAATAGTAGGATGTAGAGATGTTGTTGGGCTTGATCCCTACATTAAATCATTTCGTGACCTTAATCTTGATGACATAGCAATTCGCAAGATAGCCGAACGTCAGAATATTCGGGGGTTCCGGTTGGGTGAGTGAGTAAGGCGAGTATTATGAACTAGTCACTTGACCAAACAACTGTAGGTTCTGTTCTTGGACCGCCTATCCAGCCCGTTTAGGACGTTAATAATATTTCAATCAGTCAAGACATATTATTCGAATGAAACATCGCGTCTGAAACATGAAAAGCAAGAACTACTTGCTGTGGAGACAAAACTTGCAGTTCTCCAGTGGAAACCCTGCTGAAAATGTGGAATTTCGACGTGGCTCAAAGACGGTAGCGCGTTTGTCTACGAATCTGGCGAGTCCCAAGCGTAACTTTGCATTGTCGCTTTTAAAAAGCCATTCTCACTTGCTATCACGAAGACAGCGCTCAATGTATCATAAGGAACCCGTTATTTGTTTCTTTGGAAATTGAGCATTTGGTCATGATCTGAAGGCCGAAGGTCTTTGACTATGAACAATAACTGAAGAAGAGAGCCTGCTCAGCCGGCTATCGTGGTCTTTCGTGGATAACATTTTCGTGGTTGTCTCTAGTTCTACCAGGTGAATGCCGATGTGATAATGAACAGAAAGATCCACCCATTCAACTTCTGAGTTTGTAGTACTGAATGGATGTTATATCTCAGATTTGAATATGGCTTATGTCAGGGGGTGTGAGATCAGCTTAGAAATGTTTTCAAACATATTGCGTTGTCTTCAATTAGATAAACAGAAACATAATTCAGTATAACGTATGGTGAATAAAATGCACAAAGTTTGCAACCCTGCGAACACTGGCACACCATTTGAGCTGTGTCGGATCGTACGTCTACCAGGCCAGTTATGTAGTGTGAAGAGCAAGAGAAGGTTGGTGTAAAAACAAGTTAGTATGGAGCTGAAAGAAGACGACCGTCGGAAAATGATCGTGCAATATTGGATAGAGAATCGTGATGTTCGAAAGTCCGAGCTTTTCAACGTGTAGGATTTTCCCGTCGTACGGTTTATAACATTGTGTCACAATTGGAGAAGGGAATCAATGTGGAAAGAAAGTCGGGCAGTGGACGGAAGTCGAAGTTAAATGAACGCAGAGTGTTGCAACAACTGCGTCATGTTACTGCAGGTAAGGTGGCAAAATCCTACCGTGAGCTTGGTAGGAGGTTTTAGTGTGATAAAACACAGTGGAGAAAGCATTACAGAAGATGGCAATCCGGAGAAAGAAACGAAGAAATATGCCAAAAGTGACGGAGCAACAAGTTGTACAGAAACAGCGTTTACGAACCCTTGTGACAGAAACATTCACTTCAACAAATGACGCGATTTGTATCATGGACGATGAGACCTATTTCACCCTGGATGGCAACGAGTGGCAGCCGAACACCTACTATGATCCTGGGTGCCCGATCCAGTGCGTTTTTCTGCCCAAACCAGATTCCCACAGAAGGTGTTGCTATGGCTTGCCATGAGTGAGAAACTGGCGAAACCTCAGTTTTTCAAGGCTGGCCTTGCACTCAATGCCGAACGGTATGTACAGTTCTGTTTGCCTAAAGTGAAGCAGTTTATCACTGAATACCATCATGGAGAAAATGTTTCTCGACCGGATTTAGCCAACTACCATTACGCTGCACAAAGTCTTGCAGCCATGGTGCACTTAGGTATTCCTTACATATCCAAAGAACAGAATCCCCCCCTAATGTTCCCCAACTGCGGCCCATTGAAGATTTCTGGGCAAATTTAAAGCGGTTGGTGTATGCCTATAATTATCAACCACGAACCGTTGCAACCCTCGTCCGACGGATCTGCAGATGCTTGCGCGATGTTGATACATCAACATTTGCTACATCTATGCAGAAGGTGCCCCAAAAATGTTGCAAGGCCAGCAGACTCGGTGTGAATGTGTTTGTTCATTGATGTTCAGATACCACCCGTGTATACCAACCAGCACACGAAATACATCTGTACGTTTATGCTCTTGACCACAGCGTTTTATTTTTGTGCTTTTTTGCCATATGTTAATTGCATATAAACGTTAAGTTTGATTTTCCTTTCGGCTTATAGTGTACATATTGACATAATCAATGATTTACTGCTTCAGAGACATGAGGACACGATAGATCTGTCAGACGTGTACGAGAATAAGTAAGGGCACCAAGCCAACTTTGGAGCAGTTGTAACTTGTCATATGACTAGATTCTTGATAGAACTAGTACTTGTAGTCTATTACAGAGTTTCTGTTGAACTTCGTAGCACGTACTTTTTTATCTTTAATATATTGTACAGTCACGTTTAGACCTTTTCCCTTAATCTACCCCATTCAGTTTAAAAGTGTAAGTAGGGAGAAACTTTACCTCTGACTGTACAATATTACCTATTCTCTTACTCGTCAGAGGAACACCGTGGAAATCGATGGGAAGGGAGATGAATTTCCGTTCTGCTTCGAACGAAGCAGTGGTTAAATGTTTAAATGAGATATATACCACAAAAGATGTTTAGTTTTATCCTAAATGTGAGAATACGAAGTACTGATCGTATATTTTTATTAAATGGGTCGTATAAACTATTAACTGATTTATTAGGTATATTTAGGTTTTTTGTTGCTCCGTTCATTGCGTACCTTCAACATTTTTGAACCATTTTAGAAATAAAAGGTGACTAACCTGCTACCGTGCCGTGCCATGAAAGCGTATCTACCAGCCATGAAATTAATCATATGATTTTTTGGCAGCTTAATATTAAGTTAAAGGAGTTACGCTGTTTGTTTCTGTATATTGCAATATGAACCTATTTTTCTTAACACTTTCGCAACGGAACCATTATCAAAAATACAGCAAACTGCAAATTTTCCCTTTTTTTCTTTTGTTTTTTTAAATAATAGATTTCAGTAGAATAAGGCTAGAGACCAAAACTACAAATTTTCCAACTTGTAGAACGTCCTTTACATGATAAAAAATAGTGATACTGCCCAAGTAATACTCGAGCTCCGTCAGCCTGAAATAATATGCTGTTCGGGTTTAGTCGTGAAAGTGTTAATTTCCTCGCGCCAGGTTACAATTCTTATTGTGTCCCTCACTCTATCATCTCTTTGAGTTCTTGCTTAGCGTTGTATTCCGCCACTTTTCTCGTTATTTCTTCTTGGATTCGTAATAGTTTCGTTAGGTCATAGATATTTTGACTCCTACGAGTAAATTGAAGACTGTAGGATTATTTCTTTGTGTGCAATATCTCTCTCTCTCTCTCTCTCTCTCTCTCTCTCTCTCTCTCTCTCTCTGTCTGTCTGTCTGTCTGTCTGTCTCGCGCTCCGCACGTGTATTACAGTGTTAATTGTCGAAACCACACTGGCACATATTGTTCCACCAATAATTTATACATCATACAAATGTGGTAATTATGAATTTCATTAAAGGTGATCATGGAAAAAGTTATGAAATTTGTTCGTGTAAAATGGGTCGATATTCTGTAATCGGAAGGTCTCAGGTTCGAATCCTATCCGCTTATTCTTAATGAGATATTCTTGGGATTCCGTTAGCGCCAGGTCCATGTTGGTACAATATGCGTGAACCAATCACAGCCTTTAAGGGAAGTAAAATAGCGTAAAAGTTCATTGATAGAAGTGTTTCTCTCCGGCAATAGGAAGATCTGATTTAGCCTAAGACACATTATGGAGTCTGTTAGCTATAGTTAGTAATCTAGGAATCTCCCACTTTCATTTTACTTGGTCTGATTGTAATAATAAAATTAGTCATGTACCTGGCCTCATAGTATTAGGAGCATTTTAATTTTGTTTACTGGCTACAGTTAAGTATTGTTTCATTTTAAATTAGAATGTGAACTTAGCAAAAGCAATTCTTAAAATGGGCTATTCTGTAAAAGGTGATAATCCGCCAAACCAAGTGTTCTAATCCAAGAACTACTTGTTACATGTAACCAGGAAGAACATCGTAACAACGTGAGGTGGCATACGGATTTGCCATTAAGTATTGAAGGCTTCTAGTTTACCACCCCATAGTATCGTTGAGGGTCTTATGAAACATTGTTTTTGTTCCATCCAATCAATCATCTATTACTTACCACAGTTTGACGAGATAGCGCCATTGACATTTACGAAGGGGTTGTAACAGGACCCTTTATTATACTGTAATCTGTTACGTCAGAATATTCAAATCGATCACTCCAGATCTGTAATATGTAGCTCACTGTCTACAATTATAAAAACAAACACGAAGACTCTTCAAAATATTCCAGGGCGTCTTATATATCTTTTTACATCTATGTATCTGGTTTGGATATTGAGGCTGTGACGATTACTGTTTAGATCCATACAACATTTTATCCCGGAGGAAAGCAGACTATTGCAACTACAATTAATATCTTGAAAGCACTGAAGACTAAACTGTTTTTCGTAAAACCTCTTATATCAGGACAATTTATTAGAAGAGCAGAAAGTGTTAACAGCACCGCAGCTACTTATTAAATCCCGTAGGTTGAAGAAATAAAAGTTTAGTATTATTCAATAAAGAAAGATTTAAAATCAAAATTCTCTTACTACAATAAGATCTTATACATAGCTTAGACCAAACAATGTCAATAGCGCATAATCTTTCTCATCTGTGTTAGTTCGATTTCTGACATAAAATATTTATTAAAGAAACGACAATGTCCTATATTTTTATTTTGAATAATTTCATAATATTCTTAATTCCATTTTCTCAAGATTTAAATACTTTCGAAAAACATTTCGTAAAAAAATTTCTCTTGTATCTATACAAGTTTCAATGATTTCTTAATTTCGTTGCTAATTTGTTTCATCGAGTTCATAGAAATAGAAATTCCTTTTTAACCACCAATTATGTCATGAACCAAAGTTTATAATGTAATGCTTTTGCTTTCCATACGTTTCAGTAGCCTTATACATGATTTTCAAGTTAAAGTCAATTTAAAATTTTGATTTAATATATATCTTATATTCCTTCTCTAATCTTCCGACTATTGTAGCTCATTGATTCACTGAATAATATCTGAAATTCTTAACTTTTTGTTTATGTATTTAGGCAAAGTACGAAAAATTAAAAAACATGTAGTCTTCTCATTAAGTATGTCATTACTTATTCGTAAATCCTTTTCTATGAGATTAATGTTCCGATAATAGTTTTCTATATCATAACATCGAATAGTTGTACCTTTATACATAGTCCATTTACCTTTTGTTAATTCAATCCTTTCTTTAGAAACTCCAGTTTTTAATGTTGTGATCAAATTTCTTAAATTTACTTCTTATAACATCCAATTTGAATTGAGTATTATTTATTTTATATTTACGCTCATTATTTTCTAAAATTGATCGCATATTTTGTAAATATCCTAATAGTTTCTTCAATTGCATATTCATTTCATGACAGTCTTTTCGGACATAATTATCTCCTTTAAATAGACTTATTTTTTTGATAATTTTCGTCCATCCTTCTCATAGAATCAATAATGTTGTAACGTTTCTTAATAACTACCATCATCATATTCTGTAAAATCTTAAAATTCTCCACCAAATATTTCGTCTTCTTCTCTGTATATAAAGTATCAATCTTCTTCTCTGTATATAAAGTAACATTCTGTGAGTTCCAAAAATGATAATCTTGAGGCCTTAAAAATTCTTCAGATGGAAAATTGGCTTTCTTTTCTACCTGTCTTATCAGTTTAAAGGCTGTTATAGACTATTATCATTTAACTCTCGAATGAATGTATCATACATTTGCATTTCCGTCATATAATGTACTTCTTTCCATGTCTC
>JAGDQP010015047.1:24342-43657 GCA_022664845.1 Lepisma saccharinum | reverse complement strand
GCCTAGTGGCGTTAAGTCCAGTTAAAGTGCACCCCCTTTTTTAAGGGCCACAAAGAAATCAACTTAAATTTTTCGTTGTTTTAAACTAACTTTGTAAAGGATGCACGGCCATATGAATTAAATGTATTTCCCAGTCAACTAATCGTCTCGTGCATCGTGTTCTAATGAAGGGGCCCCGGGTGAGATGCAGGTTGCGAATGCAAAAGGTTTTGGAATCTATTTAAAATTGTATCTCCCGACTATATCACGTTAACAGCATATTCATCGGATGAAAGACAATAATAAACTATTATCGGTTCACCTTACCCAGTGACCTTTTGTTCAGAGAAACGTACCATCTGCGTGAATATATCAAAGCTTTTTACTGTTTCTTCAACATGTAACGTCTAAAGATACAGATCGAACCAATTAGACATTTACACAATTGAAAACCAGTGTAGACTAATTGTCAATTTAGTTATGCCGGTTTTACATTTAGCCAGAGTAAAGACTATAAACATGTTTTTACCATCGACTGTTGACTCAACAACGCGGTAATTAAACTCCTATAATCATATAATCTGCTGACTGTTAATAGAATGCAATATTGTCATTATTCAGCTCGTAACATGAACGAACTGTTGTGCTGTTCTGTCGTCTGTATTACATACAAAGTCTTTGTTTCTCTAAATAAAGCATGAACTATGCTTGCCAAAGAGTTGCCCGATCCTTATTTTTTCTGCCCGAAACGTGTAGTGAATATTCACTTGTGAGTACACTGCTATTACCACGCCTTGACATTATGAGATCTCATTGTGCAAAATTGTCCGTGCGTTTACACGATTTTTTTTTTTTTTTTTACTTTTTTTCTGTTCACCAGTTCTTTTCAGGCCTCCCCGCGTTGCACGTGGTTATTCAAGCGTTGAATCACATGTAGTCAGAGAGCATATATTACGCGAAAATTTATAACTGTTTGGTCAATGGTATGGCGAAACAAAATTTCACCGCCGAGGGCAGGTACGAAATCACGTTTGCCTTTCAATAGTTGTTTTTAAACATAATAATAATAAAAAAAAACTTCACAAAGCGTTACCGGCGTCCACATGATGCTATCAATATCTACTCCATAAAAATGAATTTTGACCTCTATTAAATGCGATAATTGAATTTTGATAATTGGCCCTAATTAAAAATAATATGGAGGTGGAGTTGTTTGTGTATACAGTAATTACTGTAACGTTCTGTACCTGCTATTATGAGTTTCATGATTACGATCTTACCAGCAATATGGACTTCAGACCTCCTAAGTCCCATATCAAACTTGAAATAGTATCCATAAGATTAAAAAGGGAAGTAAAAGGTGAAAGAAGACTTTCTTTTTACTCCGCGTCTAGTAGGGATGTTCGGAAGCCCGAAGTCAATTCAGACCGCGGTGGCTTAATGATAAAGAACTCACCTCTGGCGCTTGGGGCCGTCGGTTTGATCCCGGCTCGTGTCATGTGAATTTTGTGGTGGACAGACACCGTGTGCGTGGGTTTTCTCGAGTTCTCCTGTTTTTTTCCCACTTTCTTCATTCCACCAATCACCCATCATCATCCATCCGAATTGAGCCAAAGTTGCCTAAAGTCTTTAGGCTAAAGGCCTTAAAATTAAATTCAAATTCAAAATCAGACATTCCGGAATTCCGACTTTCCGAAATTTCGGAATAGCAAAACTTGGCATTCCTATTCCATAATCCTGATTTCCATTCCGGAACTTCGGACTTCCGAACATCCCAAGTGTCTAGCAAAGATCTCACTCAAAAGTGATTAGTATCGGGTTTGAACTGAAGATTTTGTGGAATAGCTATATAGTGAGTAGTCAGTGTTTATTTTCTTTGATTTCAATATGTATCATATTAGCGTAACATAAGATATTGAGAAATTAACACATACTTGACCTTATATGATCTATCTTTGGACTATGTTTAGTGGCAGAAGCCTTTACTTAAAGTTGGAGTGTGTGTGAATTGTTATTAACGTCATAAGCGAGCTGATGAGCTTCTAAGGACGGAACCTACAGTTTGTTTTGTGATGTGAGCTCCGAACCACTCTGTTGAATGGACCCCGGCGGGATTTGAACCTGTGACCACGCTTGAAGGGAAGTAATGCTAGTAAAGTTATTATTCTAAGGTTTTAAAGTCCATGGCAGGATGTAGTGATGATAATAAAAGGTAACTGCTCCTCTTATGGGAGTTACATAAATGCGTTAATAATACTGCAGATATCTACACATATATTAAATATATCTGCTCCGGATAATACCAAGTACCGTATTCCTTATTTGAGGAGATAACGTGCCAAACTCCACAAGTCCATAAGCTCACACTGTTCATGTAGGAAATTCATTTGCATTTCTCTTTTTAAACAATTCATGAATCCGGAATTGAATAAAGTTCACTTGGTTTCATTTCGAATCATATATAAAGAAATTTTGTTGAATATCTCAAAATGTTGTTGTGTAGAGAAGTCCGGATTGTACAATAATTGATTCAATTCTATGGCTGCATGCAAGAACCTGATAAGTAACATTTATCTTATTTCGAGAAAAACAGATTTAAAGATTTGAGAAAACATTGTTGTCCATTGGATGAGAGATTGTACAAAAACATAATGTTTTAGACACCCGAATATCATTTCCGGACAACCATTTTTTTAAGAGACCGTAGCTGGGCACCTGCGAAGTATTTGGGGAGAGTTACTCATTTTAAAAACAAATGTCACTTGTCAAGTTCTAAAAATGACCTACATGATTGAGCGTTAGTCTCTTGTGTTGACAATAAATAAATTATGAATTGTTGTATTAATCGAATATTAAATTTTCCGTATTTTGACTGTCCTGCTTCACAGCTGCCCTCTTTAACACTGCTATTAGCACATCCTAGTTCGCTCGATCGAATATTTTCATATTGTATCGACATAAATAAAAGGAGGTTGCTAGAACAATGGTTTCTTCCGCTTTGTATTCTATTCTTTGACAAAGTTCGCTCGTGTTACCTTGTTTAATTGTTTAATAGGAATTCCGTCTTCTTCCTAGTCCTTGGCAAATGTCACAGCCAGTGGAAGTCGATAATCTTCCGGAGGAGGAACATAAATGAATGATGTAAAACTACTGAAATGATTTGATTGGTTCAAAATGTCATTTCCGTGAAGACAGGTAAAAGAATACCTCAGTGGGATTACGGCAGAATATTGCATGTCAGGAATGAGTATTGATCGCCCCTAAGGGACACATGCTAATGTCATCCGGTTAAAAGGAAGAGGAACCAAAGACTTGATAACAAATTATGCATACTGTTTGAGGCTGTTACGGACAACATGAAGTTGAGTATGTGAAAATTTTCTCTTTGTCATTATTTCTCATGATTAAACGGAAAAATGGAGAAACAGTATTATTAACTGAGTAACATTTGGTTAAAACACATGTCATTTATTGCAGAAATATGATTTGCTCTGTTAAAAGTGCAGGTTATCTTTCACGTCTGACAGAACAACTTAGAACACAGCTGTCTATTTCTGTTAATTTTCTTTTTCTGTATTCTCCAATATGTGATTTCTTGAGGCCTCGATGGCTCAGTAGTAGATCGCTCACCTCTGGTGCGTGGACTCGTCGGTTCGATCCCGGCTCGTCCTATGTGAGCTTTATGATGGAGAAACACCGTGTGCGTGTGTTTTCTCGGGGTTCTTCCGTCTCCTTCCACTTTCTTCATCCCATCAATTCACTCATCATCATCTTCATCCTGAGCCACAGTTGCCTATAAAGATATTAGAATTAAATTCATATGTAATTTCTTCTCAATGTGCTAATTAATTGATTTTACCCTTAATAACTGTAGAGACACCTGATATCTCCAGTATTAAACCTTCTACATAACTGGTGAGTTTTGTTTTGCTCAAATTTAAATCTCAAATCCTTTCAACATTCCACAACTCGCAAACAGTAATTGACATAAGAATGTAATTGATATACGAGCTCAATTCACAAAATAACCTCCGTTGAGATGTAGAGACAAACGATGTGCTACGTCTCCAAAAAGTTTCATCGGCATTCATGCATTGATCTAAATATAGCAGCAGTTTTTGTATCCCTTCCTCAAAGAAACTTCCCACTTGAATTGTAAGCGTCATCATGGACATGAGATCGTTCTTTTCGAAACATTCGAGACCTCTTTTGTACAGGGCATCAGCTTGAAGGAATGAAATGAGAGAGCGAACTCCGCACGTGAGGGATCCTCAATCTCACTGGCCATGTTGAATGTTGCGAAGAACTGAACATGGCCGAAATTCATCGAAGAGTGTATGTTGTGTACGGGAAAATGAGTTCATGAGAGTCTGTTCTGTAGACCAAAGGCTTCAAAAGTTTCAAGATGAACGAACTCATTCATGATCATCAAGTCTTACCATTCAGGTGGGAACTTTCGTTGAAGACGGGATACAAAAACTATTGCTTTATATAGATCAATGCATGAATGCGGTTGAAACTTCTTGGAGACGTAGCACAGATATGAACGTAACTTTTGTATATCTGGACATTCTTGTGCTACTCTTTTGTGTCTATATCTCAACGGAGTTTTTTTTTCTTAATTTTTTCGTACATGCCAAGAGATAGAAAATAATGTGGGACGTGTTTCAAACAAGTAAGATTGGTTGCTCATTTGCTCCCGAGTTAATTTACGAATCATTTACAGATAGACAAGTCGCAATTTTGAATGGATGATTTTTTTTATTCAAATAGTCGAGAAAGCTGACTCAACTAGAAATCTCTTTACTTGGTCATCTTTCTCCATATTTGTTTCTAATAATCAAGCGAATAAGATGTTTAATTAACCACCGGCCACGTCAGTAGCCGAGATTTTAACACAGCGCCTTAGTCTGAGAACAACCGTCCAGTTTCATTCAGGCGACACATCTGAGTGTGCTATTTGGTTATGTCATTTCGACTATCGCGAAGCGTAGATGTTATATCATTCATAACATACAATTCAGTAATGTAGCATGAGTTTAAAACCACCATAATTGTTCTTTGTTAACTGCCTCAAGATCGTGAGAGTTATTGGATAATTCCAGTCAAAACAACACAATATCCCTTCAATAGAGTAACACAACGTTTCAATTTGATTGGTTTTACTTTCAAGTTCTTAACCACCTACCTCAAAATTAGGAAGAGTTACTCTGTCCCGGTGTTGAGCTAAAATTTAATAGATATCTGGTAACACTGAGGAAAAGTAGAGTATTTTAACACATACACATTTTCTGCTGTGTAATTTTGACTAATTATGTTGCATTTCAGTTAATAAAAAATGCAGCTTAGTGTAACTTCCTCCTCCCCCATCCCCGCTGAATATTTTTAGTTCATAAGTTTTTTTTATTATTATTATTATTTTATTTTAATAGAATTTATGTAAGACGTTATGAGAAACTGAAGTAAAAGTGAATTTTTCTTCTTTTTTTTTTATTTCTGGACTAATGACGGATTGGCATTTGTTTGAAAGCGGAAAATCCACTCTCCGAAGCAGTCGATCGTGTAAAGGAGGAAGTTAAATCAAATGGATTGAGGACAGTACAAAAGCTTATTTAAAGTAATAAAAATTGAACCAAATTATAAATTCAACTTAAATCCTTTTTGTTTTTTTACGCGTGATTCCCATTGTCTATAAAGCAGATTTCTTCTTCTCTCTTCCGGTTTTGGGAAGAAAGAAAATATTTCTACATTTGCATATACAAATAGCCAGCCAGAATGGGAGGTTTCTAATAAAGAATTATAGTGGACTCTTTATACAAGTATTTTTTTGTTTTAAATGATCGTTATGTACAGTCGCGGACCCCGAAAATGTTTTGAATTTATGGAATTTAGCAATTTTTAATTTGTTTGTTTCACTTGTTATTAAACTTCCCAAAAGAGTTTCTGAGCCTCTACACAGAGAAAAAAAAGAACATTTGTTTGTGGTTGAAAAAAATAAATAGTTGAAATAAGGCTCGAAGAAATTATTTCCTTTAAGCAAAAACTTGTTGAAAAAAAAAATTAAATGTTATTTATTTTGAACAAGAATTTGTTTAAATAAATTTGATTGGCGTCAAAGAAAAATATGGTACAGAGCAAAACTGTAATAACTAACTGATAGCTTTGAATTTAAAGTTTCTGCGAAGTGAGAAATTTGAACATAGTCGTGGAGTCATCGGATGTTGTGTGCAAAATTCCAGATGTCTAGCTAGTCTAGTCCGCTACTGGGTTAAAAGTCAATTAGAAAATTTACTCAACACAAGCTCCAGTTGAGTTAAACGTAAGGGCTCTATTACATTATGGAACTTCCTGGTCAGCTTTCTCGACTGTATTTCCCCACTAGGCGTCAAGGAAATTTAGTTTCCAAATATTGTCCAGTTTTTTCGACGAGTTTGCCCTTGAGCAAGCTTGACGGATTTTTTGTTATTGCACTGTCGCGTTTGCTCGTCGAGGAAACTCGAGCGAACAAGATGAACAACAAGCTCGACCTTAAAGCATGTAGAAAGATAAGATAAATAATCCAATCATTTTTAAAGGAAAAATAATATAAAACTTTTTAAAAAATGATCATGGAAACAAGATGAAGGAAAGATAAGAATAAAAACGAAAAAAAAAATGTCCTTATCTTCATATTATGTAACAGGTATTAAAATTGGACCTAATCACAAAAAAGGCCAAGATATCAAACATAAAAAAACTAACATCAAACTTCTAAAAAGAAGATAGGATAATGACCGCTAGACGGAAGAAAAAAATAAAGGAAACAAAACCAGAAAAATAAACAAATGTATAAAAAACAGAATAACCTACAAATATAATCAATTGTAGCAAACCAAATCAAACAAGCAACAGAAAGAACAACAAATTAAGTCGGAGAAATTCCGGAACCATGGAAAAATAAAAAAAATAATAAAAAAAGTGTAATATAGACAATAATAAACTTCCTGACTCAGGCTGAAAACTTGATTGTATCTACAACAATTATTGGCCAACAGTTGTGTGATGAATGACGCAATGACAAATGAATTCGTTGATTGCCTATTTTTGCGAGTACCCGGAATTGTATGTTTGATTGGCGTTTCAATCATTACTACAGGAATACATTTTGTTTTTTCTTCTAATTTACGAGTTGTGATGTATTGTTCCATTAAAACATTGATTAACAAAGCGTCGATTTCAGTATACACGTGGAATGTTGCAGATTTTGTAAGGTGTACAAAGGACGACGAGTTCATCACCGCAGAGACATAGCATGCCAGCTTGTAACAAAGTTGTCATTCACTTGTTTTGATCTTGTAACTTGATGGTATGTTGAACTTGATAACCAAGCATGAAATAATCTTCTTGGAACAACTGGTTGTTATAACAAGCCTAGTTCAAGCTTGTTGGAACAAACAGATGTGCAAGAAAGCTTGTTAAACTCGAAATCCAATTGAATTTTATTTCGTTGCACTGCTGGTCTCGTCTCAGTACGAAGTGCCATGAATGTTTCGTCGTAAGCTAATCTCTGGTAGCTCCCACTCTTTTACGACAGCCATCTATTGAGAATCTGATGAACTAACTATAAAAAGCGTTTGCAAAGGGAAGCAAGTCAAGTTACTGAGAATACAGACAGTCTCCGACAGCGGGTTTTCTCCACCCTTCCCGTATGTGAAGTTTTTTACCTGCTGTACTAACCACTTGATTTTTTTAAAAATAATACCGACTAAAGGGTTTATTTTTGCCAGCTTCACCGGTTTAACCCCCCCTCCCCCTTTCCCTCTATCAAAGACAAATCTTATTCGTGCTTTCTTATCTTCTTTTTTCACCTTCCTTCTCTATCTCATACCTAATGGGAAGTGTCTTGTGTAGATAGAAACCAATACCATTCCAACGCTTTAACGTAGTTCCTTAATGAACAGCATGCGGAGGGACAGAAATAAGTACCATTGTTGACTACCTCAGTGGGGCATTTGTAGGGGCTTGAATAGTTTAGTTTGTTCTCTTTCAAGTAGGTCAAGTGGTTCTGTGGTCTGATTACTACAGCATCGGATCAGTTTGCTAAAGGGCCTCAGTTCAATTC
Source organism: Lepisma saccharinum (assembly GCA_022664845.1). Classification (NCBI taxonomy): domain Eukaryota; kingdom Metazoa; phylum Arthropoda; class Insecta; order Zygentoma; family Lepismatidae; genus Lepisma; species Lepisma saccharinum. Next base: position 35,577 of record JAGDQP010015047.1, on the reverse strand, counting down.
CCATTCAGGATAACGTTTTTATTTATTTTTTGAAGAAATACATTATGTTCTGCTTTCTTGTCTTGTCAAGGCTATCGCAACCTTGATTCTTGTAAAGTAGATTGTTTGATTCAACCTTATTTAAACTTTTTTTGGCTTGATGCGGTAAGCTTTCGTTAAGTTGTCTCGCTTGTTAAAGGAAGCTTGTTTAACTTTTGGGCCAGATCAAGTCCGAGCCTTCTTCCTGCTTAGCCAATTTGGCCCTCTGACAAAGAAAGGTTGCAGAACTGAATTCATAAAGTGGATTTTGCTTCATCTGCTACCGCAGTGACGTCATCTACTACCGCAGTACTAAATAACAATGATGGAGTAACAAGATTGGACAGAATGAAAGAGATCCTTGAGGACAGAACGCTTTCCATTTGGAAACCACTATAGAGCCCTACTATGGCAAGACACATGGAGATGAATATACTTGCGTTGGCCAACCTATCACTATCAGAACACTGATAATGATTTTTTTTTCCTACAAGTGATAGACATTCAATGTGAATGACTGCAGCCAGCGTAGTGAGCTCTTAACGTTTCATTGAGTTCCAAGGAAAAAGGGAAAAGTATTCGATTGTTTCCTTGTGTTTCTGAATATGTGTAGGAGTAGCAGAGAGGAGGGAGGGGTTATAGAAAAAGGGGGAGATATTCGCGTGTTAACTTCGATCGATGCGTGACAAAGTGGAGCCACCAGGCACGGCCTTCGCCTCCGTTGCCAACACAAAAAGCACTTTTACATATCCCAAAGCTTCAGCACGGTTTTGGCCTTCTTCTTATGCGGCAAGGAAATGTTAACTATGGCACCAGATGAAATTCATTCTAACCTAGAATCGTGATGAAGAAAACACCCGAATTTGAACACTGTATACTTAATGAAAATTAGAACAAACAATGTTTTCAGTACGTTATGATTGAAGGTGTTGTATTTCCGTCATTTTTGTCTGTCGATTAAGCCTACAGCTGATCCTTGAATTGAATTGATTTTTATTAGGCATCTAAGGCTCAGGCCGGGATAGAAGGGGGAGGGGGAAGGATTCGGGAACGTATCAGCCAGGGCCTATGTTGCAAGTTCCATCCCGGCATTTGTCTGGTGTGAATAAGGAAAAATCTCAGTCAGGATTTTCGGCCGCTGGGATCGAACCCACGACCTCCCGAAATGCTTTACCACTGAGCTACGGCGGCTCGGTAGCTGATCCTACATTTGTCTCAGATTTCCATTGTAATATTTAATACTACTGTCCATAAGTTAAATTATATCAGGCACATATGTAGAATTGGTTTCGCGAAGATCCATGGATTTTCCGGGGGAACCCAAGGCGTTTCAGGGTAATAAATAAATATTAAATATACAGGGCGTCCCTGAAATAATGGTGCAAACTTTGGAAGGTGAGATAATTATTTACATCAAAAGAAGAAAAAAATTCATTTGAAGAGATTCCGAAATCTACTTAGTTTCGGAGATACAGAAAGTTGTGACGTCATGTCTCGACAAGTAATGGCGTGTTGGCTTATCAACTCACACTCAAAGTAATGCCCGATAGCAACATTTAAGTAATGTTTTTGATTAAGAGAGTGCCGCATAGACAGGTTCCTCAACATAAGAATTTTATTGTGAGTGAATTAAAATGGTTCAATAATACGGTAAGCATAGAAATCCCCCTCTTAGCTGTATTTTTACCAATCATAACCATAACTAGATGTATTGGGTAGTACTTCGAATGTGATTTGCTAAGCAGACACCGCTTACTTGTAAGATATAAGTGACGATGCCGCCATAACTTTGAGCATAGCTCCGAAACTAAGCAGATTTCGGAAAGAAACCTATTTTCTTGTTTTCAAGTGAATAATCACTTTCCGAAGTTCGCACCATTCTTTTAGGGTCACCCTGTATTCAATCAGACCAAGCGCATTTGTAAAATAGGTCTACCTATTACGTCAGACTGCTCCGATCACAGATTTTCGTTACAGCAATAGCCTAGCGTGAGGTAACTTGTACCAATAAAACAGAAAAGAGAAATATCACGCTTTATGTAAATAGTCACTTTGCAACCAAGAAGAGGAGATGACGGAGTCAACAGAACGCTTTAGTTCTTCCTTTTTCTTTTGTTTGTCCTAAAAAGAAATAAGTTTATAAAAGTGCAATTGCATAAATCTTGAGTGCCCCCATCATCTTAATGTACAAAGTAACGATCGTGCAAATCAGGATGCTTGAAACCTCTTCTTGTATTCAGATTACAAGGTCAAAACAACGAATAAATCAAATGTGAGTTATTTTTTCTATACCTTTCACAACCTTGAATAAATAACTAGTTATGTGGTTTTCACTTGTGTAATAAATCTGTCATATAGAATGATTCTTTTCATGCTGAATGGTATGTAGTGTAGAAATAGCTAAAGATCTGCTGACACGTATACTCCTAGTCCTAGAAAATGGGCGATGGAAAATGCTGCAGTTTTAACCTTTATACGCCGGATAGGAATTTTAAGAAAATCGTAGACCTTCACGTTGGCGACCCTAGTACCCCTCCTAATTGTCACAGGGACATGAACTATACCTCGTTGGAAAGCTAATGGGACGCAGATTCCAACGAGGTAACTTTTGTGCCCCCCCCGTTATCAATCCGTAGAAGAAGAAGAAGAAAATAAAACATGGAAAATACATTATTTTAATTTCGTGGGAGGTTGGCAACACTGTTATTTGTCGTACGAAAGAAAAAAATTTCTCACATATACGCCAGATATTGGGAACAATCATATAAAAAAATGAAGGGCGTAGGTGCAATAGCAAGGGAGAGAAATATTCGGAACGTCGTACCTTCTATGGTCACCCTGTATATTTTGTTTTGATGGAATATCGCATATCCTTATTTATAACATCGCTCCTAATTGTCACACGGATATGAACGATACCTCGTTGGAAAGCTTATGGGGCACAGATTCCAACGAGGTAACTTTTGTGCCCAATGTGCCCAACCCGTAAAAGAAGAAGAAGAAATCAAAAAGCATGTTTCTTTGACTTTTTTGGGCCTCTGGCAACACTTTTATTTGTCGTAACCCCCATTGACCTCTCGCAAGCCCAATGGCCATATACAGGGTATTACTAGTTAATATATTCATTTATCTCTATTGATACCAATTTTTATGCTTATATAGCTCCTTTTAAGGGAGGAGTTTTCTCCCATATGCTGAGGGGTTAGAGGAAACTAAAAACACCCAACTTTGCCCCCCGCCGCGAGACCCCCGACGTAGATAAAATGCACATCGTTGGAAAGCTTCATTCTTCCTGAAGACATTGACACCTAAATCATCTCTCTAGGTTAATTAGGAGCTGAGCTCCTGAGGTTTAAAGTGCAGTCTCAGCCCTTGAGCCGTTCGGCGTCTACAGGTTGAAATTGCATGATCTGGCAACAATGAAGGTAATACATGTTAAAAACAACTTATCCAAAAATTGAAAAAAAAATTGAGAAAATAAATCTTAATCTGGCTCCGACTAAATTTTGTTGAATTTTGAGCAAGTGACATTGATCTACAAATGAGGAAACTCTTCTCAACTATGAATTAAATAAATTCCTCGTAAATGAAGTTAAAAGTTGATTTAAAAAAATTAAGCTACGCATTCAAAAATGTGGACCACCTCGAAATCGAACTCGGATCACCCAACAAGCAAGCTAACGCTTTACCCACTACTCTAACCAGGCCACAGCAAATGAACGTTTTGTCCTTCCCATACTTCAGCACCATAGTCAAGTCATAGTGACCAGGTAAATTGAATTTTGGCAGGGATACAGTCTAGTAGAAAACACCCAACAAGCAATGTGTCAAAACTTGAGAAAATGAATCTCTCTATCTACACGTTACTGATGACAGTGAAAGGAATATTGAATCTCATACTTTGAAATACGAATATTAGGCTCCTCGAACCCTAGGAGCTATAGCACTTAAATCATCATTGTTTATGGGGTGATGTTGGGGATATATAACAAAATACTATAGTGATTTGGTATTGCTTAGTTATTATGTTTAATTGAATGTCCTTCTATATCTGAGCCCTAGAATCTGACGCAAGCGACAATAACAGTAAACACACCTCGCGCGCACTAATTTTGCGCTGTTCACCACTTGCAGTGCAGCGGTTTGGATACTCGGTTCCGATAGACAACATAGTTCTAATTGTTCTGTAAAGTTTCTGTAAAAAAACTGTGAAACACGTGTCTAATTATTTTGAAAGGAAAGCGTAAATACGAAATTTCTTGTTTGTAAAGTTAAGGGATTCCGAGATATGGGCATTTTATATTAAAATAATTGCAACCCCCCTCTTTCACCCCTTTCCGAGCCGAATTTCCAAAAATCCTTCCTTAGATGGACGATACCTTACGTCATGATACCTATGTACCGTACAATTTTCAAGGTTCTAGCTTAAATCGTTTGGCCTTAGCATATATTAAATTAAATTCCTGAATATGTCGCACGTTTGCAAGAAAAGTGTTACATTTCTTTTTATTTTATTTTTAATTTTCGTTTCTTTCTTCCAAAAACATTAAGATAACCATTCCTTTGACAAAAATGTTACATCTCCATCGGTGGCCGGTAGGTAGCAGAAGTGTTGGACGGATTTTTTTATATAGCTTCTTTCCTGTATCTTTTCGACCTTTCTCCTACCCTATCCCGCACGGAGCCAAAGTTCCCTAAAGACCGGGGCTGGGTTGCAAGAAAATATTTAAGTATAAAATCTGACTTAAGTCAGACCATCGAGCTCTACATAATACTGGAGTGACTACTTAGTGTTAAAGATAGACGCCAGAGCAAACGTTTATACTTGTTTGTCCACTTCCAGTCTAATCCAATGTGGACCAAATTTTCAGTTCTAACTGTTTTATACGCTTTTTATCGCTGTGCGGCCCGTTTTTTTATTTAAGTAGTCACTCCAGTATTATGTAGAGTTCGATGGTCTGCTTAAGACAGATTTTACACTTAAGTATTTTTCTTGCAACCCAGCCCAGGTATAAATTCAAATTCCCACGCGTTAAATCTTTTAGTAATGATGCTTAAAATTATTAATATAGTATATGAAAAAAAATCTACCTTTGGTGTATTTATGATGAAAGCGTGGGTTTATTATTATTATTATTATTTTAAAGTATAGTTACAGTATAGTTGCGTGTTGTTCGTTCGTCTATTTTTACAATATGAGCATTCGATTATGCTAAAGTAAAGGACGTCTGACTTTGATAACCTTCGAGCCAGATACAAAAATCAATTCACATTCTACATTATTCAGTTTCTGGGCTTCATAACAACGAAGTATTTTTTTTCAAACATACTCATTTCAAAATCATCATGAGTGTGTGTTGTTGCTCGAGCAAATAATTATAGAAAAAAACTAAATGTAAGTGGAGAGCTCTAGTGTGACGTATGTTGGAATAAAAGTGAACACGAAAGATGCATTGCACTAAAACATTTTTCCTTCCCTGGAGGTCGCTGAGAGGCAGCACGAAAGCCCTTGTTAGTTGTCCTTGGTAAGTGGCAAGGAAAAGTGGAAAGCATTATAGAGATTTTCTGTGATGTTATCAGCAAGGGCTGCTATTTTAATTTAAGTTCCTCGTAAACCTCACGACGTTTTAAGCTAAAAATAACGTGTAAAGATGCGGTACAATGCCAATAGATTTACTCCTAAATTTTCGCTTTACCTTTATCGTACGAATCAGTGATGGATCCAGGATTTTCGTGAGGAGTGGGTGCAGGTGGAATAAATGAGGGACATTTTTCAATATTTTCCTGCTAACTGAATTGTTAAACTATATTTTTTATCATATTTCTCCACATATTGCTAAGTGTTATCACGGATTATGACACCGATATCCCCCTAAAAATTTATATTTGTAGGTAAATAAGATTTATCTACAAACAAATAAGTTTTTCTGAGATAATCTGTTGAAATAATGCTTTAAAAACAAAATATTTTTCCTCTTGAGGGCGCGCGCGCCTCTTCTCTTTATCCGCCACTGATACGCATATGAATACAGATAATAACCACAGGCGTTACAGACCCATAGGTCCTGAGCCTGCGCCAACGTCATCTGTCCGCGGTTGATGGAACTGCGTCCACCTGAGTGACGGTAGTGTGGTCAGCATTACGCGCCACCGGGCCACCAACAGACGCATTAGGGGCTTTCTAGACTGATATGCAATGCATACAAATATCAGGATGTTATTTGTTACCGAAAAAGTTGAGGGGGATTTATAGGATATGATATAATGTTCGTATTTCAGTATCTCATAACTACGGACGGCGTTACAGAGTTGGTATATGGGGAGGTGAGGCCCCCCAAAATCTACCTTAGTCTCTTTTGTAACCCCCAGTTTTACTTGTATTATTCTTAGACATATTTCACAAACTTATACGCCTTTTTAAAATGTAATATTTTAGCCCCCCGCATTTTTTACCCTGGCGCCGTATCACTGTTGATAACTCAAGGATTAATACATAGATAATAATAATAATAATAATATCACATAGTGATAAGTGATAACAAGCGTGTGAAACTGTCAGGTTGGTCCATATTGGATTAGACTGGAAGTGGACGATCGAGTTTAACTGTTTACTCAGGTGTCTAAGACCCATTTGACACGGAAGCATTTATGCTATGATAAATCGTAGTGCTAGCAAAATTGCTACCATGTCAAAGTAAAAATGCTGTAATAGGCCTAGATGCTATTGTACTATTCCATAACGATTTTGATGGAATATAATGCTAAGCAAAAACCTTTCGTGTCAAGCAGGCTTAACTTCAGACATTAATCGAGCATTCCAGTATCGTTAAGTATAGAACTCACTCCACAGCATTATCATAACAAATATTTCACATACTCAATTTATACGAATATAGTGTCCGAACACGTCAATTGTATTTATTCTCTTCATTTGTTTCCAGTATTGTTCTTATATTAACGTTTTATGGTTACAATTACTGTTCAAGAACATAGAAAATGAGAGTACAATTATGCGTGATATTGATTTTTCTTTTTTTGAAAAATAAGAAACGAAAATAAAAACAAAGAGAAGATTACCTATCTTCCATAGCGTGTGGCATGAACGAGCAAAACTAGCATGCGAAAAAAAAGAAAATAAAACTCTTGCCAGCTGCATTGATTTACGTTAACTGCTGACTAAGAAGCTACAATTTATAATTGCGTGAGGAGTTTGGCCTTTTTTTTTTCTTAATCTTTCTGTGTCCTTCCTTTGACAACAAACCTTCAGGACACGTCGCTTTTTCTTTTATTATATTTTTCTCAGTTGCACTTAATATTGTTCACGGCTCTGGAAAATAAAAGAAGAAATATTGAAAGTAATTTATCTGTCAACATAAACTGTTTTGCGGATCTTAACGCCTTTTGGCGAGAAGCCTTTAGGCTGTACATTTTCAAGGTTGCCAGATATCACGTACAAAAGTTGCGTATAGAGCGTGGCAAAGGAGCCAATTTAAATTTAAATAGCCATTGCTTCAAGTACAGAAGAACAGCAAACGAGAAGCGAAGAATTGAGTAATGAGAGTTTCAAATACAACTTTAAGTAAGAACAAAATGTGCATGCTAGGAGTAACTAGGAAGGACATGAAAACTAATTAACTCTATCTCAAACAAAGGTAGACGACTGCGATGAAGATGAAATACAGAGATGATCCGGTTAAATAGCTAGACGAACAGATGGAAGATAGATGACAAGTGGGGGTCACGGTTGCTCAGTGGTAGAGCGCTCACCTCTGGTGCTGCCGTTGGTTCGATACACGCTCGTGACATTTGGGCTCTGTGATGGACAAAGACCGTGTGCTTGGGGTCTTCTCTGGGTTTTCCTGTTTCCACCCACGTTCTTCATTCCACCAATTCATCCCATCATCGTCCATCCTGGCTGTGCCAAAGTTGCCTAAAGGCCTTAAAAATTAAATTCAAATGGACGACAAATGGATTTTGAGCAGCTACATAGATTAGGAGAGCAGTTGATCAACATTTGTGGAGTTGTTCCCCTATGTACCTAATCTTTAAGATTCTGGGGGATATTTCAGAAAAACGCACAGAAATAATCCAAGCATCACACACTCATGTGAAAATTACGTCATATTTTGGTCAAAAATCGATGCGAAAGGTGTCGAAATGACGGGTAAATGTCACAAACGAAACGACGTGTGTAAAATCCCTCCAGTAATAGCTTGTTCCTGTGGGTATTTGTTTCAAATAAACATATAAATGAACTAATCTGTCCGCGTTCTTTTGCATTTTGGAAAGCAACGTCACACACACAAGACAGTTGAGTCCGAGAAGTTTACAGTTTCACTACATTGGTTAAGATCACGTAGTCGCTATGGAAAACAAGATATGATCATAGTATGTCGTCAAAAACGAGGAGATAAGACAGGACAGGATTACGTCAATTAAAAGACCAAAATGTAACGTAATAACGACGTATACGTCGTTTCATTACACTAACGTGATTTTGGCATTTTTCGACCAAAATATGATGTCATTTTGACGTGAATGTGCTGCTTGGGAAACTAACAATTGTAAGATAAAGGATAGGATCATTTTAAAGAAATAATTTTGGGAAAAGTAATAAAAAATGCTGGAATGAAACAAATTTATGTAGTCCAACAGAAGGAGAACATTTGGAATACCGATATATAATTTTTCGCAAACAGAATTAAATTAAAATTTTAACATTAATTCTTTAAATTTTGCATTTTTAATTGTCTTTCTCGAAGCTATTGTATAATTAAAGGGAACAGTGACGTTTTACCCATGCTATGATCTATAGGGACTAAAGTTATGTGCCAGCGACACGTGTTTTACGTACCCACTTCTGTTTTTATTTTATTACAGTATTATTATTATTAATAATAATATACAGTACATTGAATTTAGTATTCATAACACTGACCTGGGATACATAAAACATTTAAGAAGCTATGCCACTTATTTGCACAATACAAACACCTAGGTTCTTGGGATAGGAAGTTCCGTCACATTAACGTCGCGTTTTCAACTCATTTTTTTATAATTATACAGAATGAAGTAATCTAATTAAGAGAAGAATCTTTTGATTTCTTGAAATTGTTTTGTTGTTTTAAAGGAATTATTACAACAGGAATAAATTTTGTTTTTATTATTGTTCTTAACTATTGGAAGCCAAAACTTGTCAATTTGTTCGGTGTTTCGCGTATGCAGATATTTAAAAAAAAAAAACTTATTGTTTCCTAATTTAATCATTCGTGGATGAAAATAACACTTCTCATATGCATTTGAGATATCAACTTTTCTTATATATTGAATGGGTAAAGAACAGAATCAGTCTTCTTGCAGTCTTCTACCAGGCTATCCCCAGTATGCGCACTGTAGCATCATCCAAACCTGCTGCAGAGGTTAGTGAGGCATATATGTGCCACTTACATACAGTAAAGGTCTTTGTCCACCATCCTTGCTTTGACTAAGGATGCGTTATATTTGCTTAAGACTGTAGAAATCCGAGATTTTCTTGTTTTCTTAGTAACAATAATGCACTCAATTTGAAAGACAGGGTTATTGGAAGCTCAGTTCGCTACTGACCACCATGAACTGGCAACTCTGAACAATTTTGTCATTACTTTCAACATTGACCTCTATCGAAAAGCAATAACTAGACTGATCGATGTCATTGAAAAATTTAATGAATATAAAGTCAGGGAGTAGAGGGGACAGTTAATCTCGATCCTTCACTTCCATTTTAAACTAATATGGATGAAATTTTCAGTTCTAACAGTTTTTTACGTTTCTTATCGCTTACGGGGCCGTTTTTTTTATTTATCTCTTAATTCTTGCGAAAAACATTAATATTATTTACAACATGTATTATTAACTGCACAGTCTCGTACGTGCGCAATTCAATAATTAAGACATAGACCGCAGAGTGATAACAACTGTAAAAAGTTAGAACTAAAATTTTGGTCCGTAGCCTATTGGTTTAAACTGAAAGTAGACATTCGAGGTTAAATGTTTGCTCTGGTATGTACGCTTATGACAACCTTGATTTGCAGTTGACTTGCGCTTGTGTAGTTAAGTGTGATGAAACACGCTTGATTCAACTTCGAAATTGACTGTAGTAAGTTAACTTAAAATTGTAAGGTTATTTCAAGCTGGACGTACACTTTTGTGTTTAGGTATTATCGTGATTCACCTTGATTTTGGCTTGTGTAAGTAAGGTTGATGTAACAAGCTTGATTCAAGTGTGAAATCGACTGTACGAAGTTCACTGCATATTGTAAGTTTAATTCAAGATGGACGTAGTCAGTGTTCTCGACATGTTTCGCGGCTAGTGATTGTGATTAGCTCTCAACGTGCATCTGTAAATTCGCTGCTATCTTATGTTTTTCATCCCATTTCCAATATGTATATTGTTCTCACGCCCGAAAATACACGACTGTAGACATCTCTATTAAGGTATACGGAGCACTCTGTTATAAGACTTTTAAGCTATACATATAACTCGGGAATCAACAACTAGGGATTGGCTTCGTTGCCTCATGAACAACGCTTTGGACCAGCGTGCTAGTGGACCCTGGTTCGAGACCAACCCAGATCTCCTTTTTTTTTTAGTTTTAAAAGACCATTACGTTTTCATCCTTTCTACTTTCGAAAAATGCTCTGCTTCCATGAAATTTGTTATATCCTAGCTTGTTGAACCCTTGTTGCGACAACGTGACATGGAAAGCTGACAGCAAGATTGTCAAGTGCCAGCCAGTGATTCCGCCAGACTCTACTCCTGTGGGAAGACGTCATCCCCCAAATCCTAGCAAGCACCCTCCCAACTTTTTAAAGTTTTATGGTCAAAAATTGATCGAAACCGTGCAAAACTCCACTTACAGCGTTTTAGTTTTGACTTTACACCCCGCAAACTGAAATTCCTGTCGGAATCAAATTCAAATTCAATCCTTGGTGTCATCTACCTACATAGTATCTTATGGTAATCTTGATTTGCAGTTTATTTTCGCTTGATGTAGTTCAGTTTGATGTAACAAGCTTGATTCAACTCTGAAATTAACAGCACTAAGTTCACTTAATATTGTAAGTTGAATAGAGATTTCCCTTGTAAAGTTTGATCTAACAAGCTTGATCCAACCCTTGGTGTCATCTACCTACATAGTATCTTATGGTAATCTTGATTTGCAGTTTATTTTCGCTTGA
>JAGDQP010015047.1:1993-21753 GCA_022664845.1 Lepisma saccharinum | reverse complement strand
TTTAGTACGAATTGTTTAAGAAAAGTATATTTTTAAAAAGTTTTTTTATTATTTTTTTATAATTTGCATTTACTAAACATGTACTTGTAGTAGGTAATTCAATTTATATATGTTATGATAAAAATAATAACTCTGACTTCATAGTTAATATCGTTTCCATTATTTTTGTGTCCAAATTCTTTACTTACATCTCTAAACAATATGTATTCTTATGTTGCAAGGCTATATTGGTAATGTACTGTTTATAGCGTTCTTATAAAGATAGGATAAATTGTTTTTATTATTACCGTCCTTCTAAGTAATTTTATTCTTCTCTACTTGCCATGATGCTTAGCTTGTTTTTAGTCTTAGGAAGGCCCGTAGACAGATATTTAATCTGGATGGGATTCCAGGATCCTCTGGATAAAATTGGGTCGAAATACGAAATTTTTACTTGATTATTTTAATATTCAAAATGTATATTTTGGGACCTTAAAATTAAACTAATTTTGCATAGAAATCAAAAGTTTAGTGGAGGATACACAAAACCTACCTGGAAAACAATGTCACTTCTCTTACATCACGATTTCTCACCTTTAATGCTATCATTGTATTTCTTCCTTTCTTCCCCTTCCTCGTTTCTCTTCAATCGTACAATGAATTTGCTTTTGAGCATTTTCTGTGAATCTGAGGGTATATTTATTTCAATTTTTGAATATCCGAATCAATTTCCCATCTTAGCTTACAGTACAGATTTCAGAATTTGTAAGTACAGTAGCAAAGTCCGATAGACCGGCATGCAACAGTCCGGAACACCCAATTGTCCGGCACCATCCCAGGATTTTTTTTTTTTTCCTGTAAAAGCTTGTGAACGAGACAGTTGAAAGCGCTTGGCGCGGTTCGGAACCACTCGGAAGTGTCCACTACGCGTCTGCTACTGGTAGACGCAATCAGCATTGTTCGGAATCAATCGGAAGCGTTCGGACTTTACTCGGCTGTCACGACCCACAGGTTCAGTTCATTGTTTTCGCTGTACGGCTTAGCCTATACTAGTAGTAAGAGGTACCGCCCGATAGTCCGGCATTTAACGTGACGGACTATCGAACTTCTACTGTAACTAACACTAAAATGTGAGCTACGTGGAGTTTAGGTGAGCCTTGACAATTTTCTGTATGCTTCTGAATCTCTTGTTATCTTAATGTACTGTACCTTATCTATGAAATGATGTCTAGATAAATAATTATCGCGTTATGTAAAGAATAATAAGTGCTTTCCCTGATACAGAACTGTGTTAGCTTATCACGTATTATCTCGCACATTTCTCTTTTTAAAAATAGGAGAAGAAGTAGCTAATATTAAAGATTATTCATACTAAAGTATAAAAATTAGTTTATTGGAAACAAAAGTAGAGTTGAGAAATGTTTAGTTCTATTTTTACACTCTTTGGAAAGACCCTAATACAATTACATTTAACAAAAATTGACTTCAATGGAGAAAAGCAATTAGAAGTACGGTATGCTTATCGTATAAATTTAGAACAGATCCGAACTCCCTGTCTGCTATCGTTAAAGTCCTTATGTGTTTCACAGCCTGAGTGCAAATAGTCGAAAAATACCATAAGATTCAAAACAATCGTGTAAATTAAGATCGCATCATCCCAAAGGTATTGAACCTCTCGAGATCGAATGTCATTCACAACCTCGACCTGATTTGACCTCGCCAAGACGCGAGGTCGAAGTTGAAGTCCGATCGTGAGGTTGAGTGAGGTCGAAGATAAAATTTTATTTTGATGTCGAGAGCCATCGTGAGCTCGAGGTTGAAGTTCCAGTGTGAATTTCAGGTTGAGTGAAGTCGAGCTTGAGTGAGGGTCAGGGCGAAATGTATGACCTATTATGAATTTCGGTTTGAAGTCTGTTTCTCTATACCTGTTTTCGTTTAGGCCAGTGGTTCCCAAACTTTCCTTCCTCACGGACCACTATCTTGGACCAATTTCGTTACATCAAATTGAATGAACATACATACCCGGTAGTTTCAATATTAAGTCAAGTTCAACTTTAAGTCTGTTTTTAGACTAACGAGGGCAGAAAATTCTATTTCACAGTGAGTTGTGAAAACAGTAGTAGGTGCTTGATGTGTTCTAGTGAAAGACTTTTCACACCTACAGAATTATTCGTCATGAATCATATATCATCAGTTGATCATTTCATTTCAAAAAGAAAAATAATGTTTACAAATACTCGCTTATTTTGGTAACAGCTCGACTCTTCTGTACTTCAAGTCAGCACAGAAAAACAGAATTGAAGCTATTAAAGCTAAAAAGAAAGATTTTTTTAAGAAAATAACGCCTTCTTTCAACCAACAATATATTGTTTTATCGATTATCGCAGTGGTTCTCAAGTCAAATGTGCTCCGCGAGCACTTGACTGCTAATGATAAGAAATAACAAGACTATTAATCATTATGAGAAGATACTGTTACAGCCTTTAGAAGATAATTTCAAACCTCACATTGTTAGTAAAATGAACAAAAGAAACAATTTGAACCGTCTCATTACTTGCCATTGGAATACGTTTGCAACCGAATTGTTGAAATGTCTTGACCTTTACATTACAACCGTTTATCTTAAGGTTAATGTAAAGCCAAAATCTCCAACAAAAGATGGCAGCACTATCTGCGTACATGTCTAATGTATTTTTTTTATCGTTGCACGAAATTTCCTTCCTGCTCCAACAAATTCAAGCCTAGAGAGTTCAAACTTTCAGGGAAGAAAGTTCATAACCAACTCAAGAGTTCTATCCGTGATGATTTTTTATTTTCTTTCTTGTTCATTTTTGAAATCGCTTCATTGTTGTTATGGATATCCAAACCTATAACAATGAAGCTCTTTCAATAATGAACAAGGAAGAAAATAAAAAAAAAAAAGGTTATAGTCTCACCAGATTGAAAGCTGGAAGGAAAATGTACCCAAATATGAAGTCAATTTCTGTCTGTCTATCTCTGTCTCTCTCCACCTCTATCTGTCTCTATCTGTATCTCTCTCTCTCTCTCTCTCTCTCTCTCTCTCTCTGTGTGTGTGTGTGTGTGTGTCTGTCTGTCTGTGCTAGGAACCGTTAAGGAATTGTCAATTACTCAATGTCCATGTCACAATATAGACGTAGTGACGGAGTATGGAATGGATATGTTCGGTCAGCAAACACCGTAGTAACAGCAAATAATTAAAAAAAATAAGTTGAACATTATTGTCTATGGAATCTCATGAACGGTAAAGAATAGTATTTTTTAAAATTAAAAAGGCATTTCATGTAAAAGTCTTTTTATAACTGGAAGGTCCAGTCATCAGTCAATAAACGTGTGATTACTAGTTAGTCGCATTCATCTTACATCTGTTTGCAATCTGATGTATCATTGTTTGATGTCGGCTGGAGTCTACACAGACCCGGTACATCAGACTGCAAACAGATGTAAGATGAATGCGACTAACTAGTAATCACACGTTTATTCACTCTGTGGCATAAACTCTTCTCTGATTGGACTCCTCAATTCAATAATAGTTCCAAAAAGATATAAATTAACTTCCGTTATTTAAAGCTTTCGTGGTTGATAATATTTTAGAACCTATCATCCGGAGTGAGGGTTTTCCTCACTCACACCACGCAAATGCCGAGATGGCACCTTCAACATAGGCCCTGGCCGACGCCTTCCCGAATCTTTCCCCCCTCTCTTATCCCGGAATGAGCCTTAGATGCCTAAAGGCCATAAATAAAAATTCTTTTAGAACCATTTCCTGATCGGTACTTTTGTCCTAAATACCAAAATTACTTTTTTCCTGTATACTTATTTAATACTCTATATCCAATATTTTGTAGTAACTTCTGAATCTACTGCCAAACTGTAGGAAATATCAAATAATGTTTAAGCTGAAATAGGCTGAAAACAGGGATTCTGCAAGGATTTTTAGTTTCATGGGATGCAAAGTCAAAATTGGGAAGGTGTAAGTGAAGTTTTGTACAGTTTATATCGATTGTTGACCCTAAAAATTTTTAAATTGGGGGATGTCGAGGTTTTGGGGGTAACATCCCCACAAGGGATGTCTAGCAGAATCACTGGCTTCAAATATACATATATCCATTTAAAAAAAAAACTTTCCATCTGGATGTTTCCCAGTTTTCTGCTTTGGACAAAGTTACAGAAGCACTTTGAAGAGAGAAAGAGATGAATTACACGTGTGCAAAAAACAAAAACAAAAAAAAAACTGTTTTTTCACCAGCACACGAAGAACACGTCTCCTGGTCTCAACTAAGATTATCCACCGATCACTCTAAACCATGCATGTGACTTGTAATGTAACAACAATAACTAAAGGCACAAAAGCGTGAATTGTAAAGTTTTTTTTTTTAGTTATTCACCATAAATTTTGAGATGTCGCCTGAAAGACACTTTTCCCCCCTTCTCCTCTCTCTCTCTCTCTCTCTCTCTTTTACGCTGTGCAATTTTTATTCGCCCGTTGTTTGACAGGTAACAAAGAAGAGGTGACTTTTACAGTAAGACCCTGAAGGAAAGAGGGCAGACAGAGCAAAGGACCGTCACTATTGTTGAACATCATCGTATATCTTCATTGTTGCGTTTTATTCTTCAACACGGAAGGGTTACGCTTGTCTGTGATTCCCGTTTATTATTATTATTATTAGTAGTAGTAGTAGTAGCAGCAGCAGCAGTAGCAGTAGCAGTAGTATTAGCAGTAGCAATTCAGTAGTATTCCAAGTGCTTTCATAAAAACCCATACAGCTGTACTTGTGAAATACGAAATATCTTCGAATCTACTTGTGAATACAATAGAACCCCAGGAATCCGAACTAATTGGAGCTGAACCCTGTTTGGATTCTGGAAAATTCGGATTATCTGAAAAACAACGTTTAAAATGCACAGTAAATGTATTGTGCAGTTCCCAGTTCCGTAGACCTCTGAGAGGGGGTGTTGGCTAGTGCGCGGGGTGAAGTGGGAAGTGCATAAGCAATCAGTGAGAACTCACGCTTTTACTACCTACCTCGCATTGGTTATTGAAGGAGTCTTCTCACCCATGATCCCGCTACGACTCCTCCCTCGTGGCCACAGAACTCAGAACTAAACAATACCAGATCATCCTTTAGCATCACCCGTCAGCCCCTACTGTATGGCAAGAGTAAGACGGAGATGTGAGGTTAATCTCAGTGTGTCAAATTGAGGGCACAGGCTAAAAATAGACGATCAGGTGAGCGGGAAAATCAAAATCCTTTATTAGAAACCTTAATTTCACGATAAATTTCCGTTCAGAGATGTTTGGATTATCCTAAATTTCGGATTCTTGGGGTTCAAATTTCTGGGGTTATACTGTAAATCACTTTTATTTAGTTGAACTTATAGAGGTTATGATGAGAGTGTCCACAAAACGTTCAGAGCGTTCATGCTTTTATTTATTTGTTGGTAACAGATAATTATGTCCAAAACCCTTCGTTAGTCTTTCAGTGCATTTCGAAGCAGTGTCGTTCATAATTGTTACAACTTTCAGTCAGTTCTCTCCATGTTGTTAATGTATTATTCCAAAACACAGATGTAACGCATTTATTTTTTTACTTTTTCCAACCGTGAACTCTGCTGCTGTTGTTAAATCATCGAAGCAAAACTACTTATCATGTATAAAAGTCAAAAACATAATACAGTAGAAGTCCGATAGACCGGCATCCAACAGTCCGGAACGCCCGATTGTCCGGCTCCATCCCAGTTTTTTTTTTCCTGTAAACGCTTGTGAACGACAGTTGAAAGCGCTTGGCGCGGTTCGGAACTACTCGGAAGTGTCCACTACGCGTCTGCTACTGTTAGACGCAATCAGCATTGTTCGGAATCAATCGGAAGCGTTCGGACTTTACTCGGCTGTCTCCGCACACACAGGTTCAGTTCATTGTTTTCGCTGTACGGCTTAGCCTATACCAGTAGTAAGAGGTAGCGCCCGATAGTCCGGCATTTTCGTTAATCCGTCACAGGGCCGGTCCCGAACATGCCGGACTATCGGACTTCTACTGTAGCTGCTACAAGAAACCTACTGCGCTATCTTTTCATACATGTAGCACGGGCTCAGTTTATCATATCACGATTCAGCCCTGGTTTCATTTACCCCTGTTCACACAGGATTAAGGGACCTCCTTTGCGCCCATTTCCACATTTTAATATTTTTTCAAAATCCAATAGCAGTATCAGAAATTTTCGAACTTAGCTCCCTAGTACTCACAAAACACTACCTAATATGATCTTATGGATTTCGAGATTTCAGCAATTGTTGAGTAACGCATTATCAAAGATTATGACGCAGTGTGCGGCTGATTCCAGAAAAAGCTGGCCAAAAGTCAAAAATGCAAGTGAATGATCTCAAAATCTTTACTGTTTTTTTCGGTAGCTGATTACGAATCTGAAGTCAGAGTTGCAAAATGTAACCCCCTTCATCCTATATTGACGACACCTATTAGTGAAACAGCCTGCATATCATGTTACAATCAAGATGAACATAATGTCCATGGTTTTTTGGGGGTCGCTGATTACGATCTTGAAGTGAGAGTTGCAAAATTGAACCCCCTTAACAACATTGTAACATTTTGAAGTATACTTAAATGATAATTGTTTTTAATGAAATATGATGATGTTTTTTTTAAATAAATTATTCCTGATTGGATTTTGGGCGGCCATTTTGAATTCAAGATAGCGACTTTTTCAACATATTGAAATATTTATCTAAACTACTCGTGATGATACACTTTTATGACAAATTTCGTTTCTCTAGCTGAAACGGTGTGGAAAATGGATTTTTAGGTCCACCATTTTGGATCTAAGATGGCATCTTTCGAACTACTTTGTAATATTTTCTTAACCTACTAGTAATCATGTATGTTCATATGTAATTTGGTGTTTCTAGCTCCAGTGGTTTAGGCTTTGCATTCTATACAACAATAGGTTTGGCGGCCATTTTGTATCCAAGTTGGCGACTTTTTCAATATGTTGTAATATGTTCCTAAACTACTCGTGATAATACATCTTTGTGCCAAATTTCGTAGCTCTAGCTCAAACGGTGAGGAAAATTGATTTTTGGGTCCGCCATTTTTAAACGATTTAATAACAAACAGGCAGATTTTTTTTGTTTTATACTGCTGAAAATACATTTGACTATAACTTAGAATAAGTCTGACAGCGGAGCAACACTAAGCAACAAGATTTTCGTAATTACAAATCGTATTTTAAGGCTTTCAGTTAATTGAAAACAATAACAATTATAGTTTCACTAATAATTTATATTTGATAAATTATTATTTCGTAACTTTTTTATAGATATTCTACGTACTTTGAGACGTTGATTCCATTTTATTTGGTTATGATCTGCTTCAATCTAAAGTTTTTATACAACTTTCAACATGTGGATCGTTCACTACCTCAATAACACAATCGATACAAATGGAACAAAGGTAGCTGTGCGACTCCTGTTCTGGGACAGGTAAAAGGAAATAAACACTTGCATAAGAAATTTCTGACCATTACAGATGTACTGTAACCAACCCTACATGAAAAAAATCCCTAACTAGTTACCTTTTTTGGACTTTTGGACAGCTTTTTTGGAACCGGCCTCACTGTGTGACGTCATAATTTAATTGAAGGCTGAGTCGCTGACCGTTGTATTTTATTCCGAATTTGTAAGTACTACAGAACTACAGATTTTTTTTACAATATTCTTAGATTCTGAAATATTAAGGAAAATAATAAAAAAAACTTGGGACGGAAACAAGGACAATTTTATCACTGGAGAGACTAACAATTGTTAATTGAATCACAACCTTTTTGTGCATAACCTCTACTGAATTCGACGAATGCTCGAAACAAGTAATATTGAACAAATGCAACACTTCTTTTTATCATGGACAGGGGTGCATATACTATAGTGGAACCCATTGTCTGAGAACTATAACATTCATACCATCGATTCTAACTTGCTATTTCATTTCCATAGTAACAAAACAAGCCGGCCGGGTAGTCGTGCGGTCTACGGCGGTAGGCCAACGACTCGAAGGTCCCGGCAGGGGCATGGGTGTGGATTTTAATGGCTAAAGGGTGAATCGTGACGGGCCGAAGTCCAAATTTACTAGACTGGCCCATATAAAAATAAAGTTTATCAAAGTAAAAAAACAAAGTAGAGTTATTTGTGTCCACACTCAGTTTCGTGAGACTCTGCATTGATTATCTAGATCTAATGGATCCACCATAAATCATAATGAGGTATCATAAATGATCACCTCTTACAGAGTGCAGTTTGATATGGCAATGAACTTCTTCAGAAATCCATACATTGAAGAAAGTGAATTGGTTGTGATATGAAGAGAAAACGCTGTCTACTGTATCCTGCAGTCGTACGGCTTCTAAGAATCCTGCTCATTATATGAACATCAAAAACGTAATCTTTGACGTCGTGTAACGGTTTCTTAAGAGGAAATTATTTTTTGGAAAGTAATAAACTCTAAAGGATTTGAAGTGGAACCTTCCAAGGGGCGATGACTTCCTTATTGAGATATTAAAGAGAAAAAAAATCATCCTCCATAGCAATAAGACCTTACTCACACTTTAATATAACATCGTATGTTACCAGTTCAAGTCGCATAAGAGGTTTAAGCTCGATTCCTTATACAGGGTGGTCATGAATTTAAGGAGTCACAGAAACAAGGAAAATGTTTCTCTGAATAATTGTTGAAACGTGAGTAGTTTTAAAGGTTGAATCACAGAAGAGTGTCGAGGTGTTTTCACAATTGACGTAATATGTCGAGAAATAATGACGTAGAGTGCCGTATAGAGAGATTTTCCCGTATAAGAATTTCATTATCAATGGATTAACATTGCTCGAAAGGCAAGCATAGAAATCCAATC
Organism: Lepisma saccharinum; assembly: GCA_022664845.1. Lineage (NCBI taxonomy): Eukaryota > Metazoa > Arthropoda > Insecta > Zygentoma > Lepismatidae > Lepisma > Lepisma saccharinum. The sequence goes on along the minus strand of JAGDQP010015047.1, from coordinate 12,843 downwards.
TAAACTGTCTTCTCGAATCATTTATTTTACAGAAATACCTGTGTTGGGTATAATTTTAGTTGTAATTAACTAAACCGCCATGTATTTTGTCATTATTTGTCGAGATAGGACTTCATTTGTCACGCTTTACTCCATATTACGTACGTGTAACTCGGAAACTACGCGTTTCGATTTTTCTTCTCAAAGGATTTTTTTTTTCGGGAGTAGTCTAGAAACGCTCAACCTCATCTTGGTTCTATCAATCAATCATTTTAGGTACCATAAGCGATCGCCATGTTGCCACGGCTTACCAACTACATTCACTGTCAAAATATCTCGGACACATTCCTGAAGAAAACTAAGCAACTCTTGCTACCTGGAATTCTGCAGTAACTTGAATAATAAAAAAATCAGCCACCTTGCAAGTTTCAGGAGAAGAAAGAAAAAATGAAGCCAGAAGCGCGATTTGAACACGGGTTGATCTGTTAGATCTGTCTTACTGGCTGGACTAAGCTGCCAGTGATAAGAAAACACTACATCAAAACAGTATAGAGGTCAGAAATATGTTCCCCGAAGCTCGAAACCATAAACAAAGTTACTCTCATTTCTTACGCCATGTTTTAATCACGTTTTCTATTTGTCAATTAAGGATCGCAATCCCCATCCAGTGAGAATATTTCCCGTTTCGACTCAAGTGCGTAGTTAAAATGGCGTTCGCAGGTACTTGATTCAGAATTGCATACCTGGTTACGATAAGAAATCGTTTTCTTTTTCTGCGCATGTGCGAACATCAAGTCGAACTGAAAACCTGGATCCTCCCAGCATCACTTTCACAGTGCTTTTCCAGGCTTACTGCAAATACTGGAACATTATTGGATATATCCTGAACTTTCCGAAAAAAAATAACAATGTTCATACTGAAATCGATAAGACCACTTGCAGTCTTGCAGGAACACGGATAGTTTTCTCACTGATCTAAAATAATTTTATGTTTCTGTAAATATTCCAGTCAAGAGTTCTTTTATTTTTGCATGTTAACAAGTAGAACTTTAAAATTGTCAATCGTAATAATACCTTTAAAAGAATTCAGTAATGCTTGCAGTATACAGAGCGTTACGCTACCACATGTTAGAAAGGAAATTTAAAATGAATATTAAGGACATGGATTGACACGTACTTGTCGCCAGGCACGTATCCAGAATTCGATGTTGGGAGGAGACCATGGGCTTCCGGAGGGGGGGGGGTCCCACCTGTATCTGGGCATAAATTGTATATTAAAAACAGACAATAAAGCATAAACTTATACTACTTTTGTCTGTAAATTTTAATTTTCGAAGGAGGCACTCAAAGTATTTTCACTTATTACATTCGAACTTAGAATTGTATATTCGTAAGAACTTGGTAAATAGGCAACAAATTGCGACGCCATGTGAAAGGAAACAACAGCCCGTCTGTTGTGCGATTATAAAATGTCATCTTATTGGTTCTTCAAATAGGCTCCGCACCCAGTTGCACATTGACACACAGATCCGATTATCGCCCCTCGGATCCACCCCCTAAATACATCCCCGCAGTTGTGGCCAACAGAAAGCATGGAAGTATCCAAAACCGACAGCAGTTTGGAACAAGGTTATTGGCCAGGATCTTTTTAGTGTAGGCTTATTGAAAATTCAGGAGATATCAGATAATTTATTTGCAGTTCTACTAGGTATTTTATATTTCCAGGATTGAATATATTTATGGCACTTAGGCATCTCAGGCTAATAGGTTCGGGGAGATGATGTTGCTAGCTAGTCGGCTAAGGCTTATTTTGTAGGTAATATCCCGGCATTTGCCTGATGTGACTGACGAGAAACCCTGGAGAAACTTCAGTTGGGATGGGCGACGGCTGGGATCGTTTCCAGGACCTTTGATTGCTAAGTCAACACTGTACCAACTACGACCCCTTGCTAATATATATTTCCAGGAGTATTATATATTAAATAAATACGGGGTTTACAGAAATTGGAGGTGGTAGAAAAGTCCCTGCTGTTGCGCTGATTTATCTTAAAAGTTTTAGATCACTACACCGCTATTTTACGTTAATTTTGTATCCACCAAAATATAATTTTCTCTTTATTTCATGTGACACCCTTTGTGTATCGTTTATATGCCCCTCGTTAAACATTTTATAACATTTGTTTAAAACATTAGATAAAATACGTAGTTGTTAGAACATTGTCACCCATTTGAAGATTGTTATAACAGTTAATTGTCGTTTTCTAATAGTTACTTACGTTGAAAATAAAACATAAAAGCACTGAATGTAATAGAAAGCTAGTATTTCTGTTGGGATGTACTTTAATTTATATATATTTCCCTTTAATTTATATATATTTCCCTTTAATTTACATTTATTTCCCTTTAATTTACATTTATTTCCCTTTAATTTATATATATTTCCCTTTAATTTATATATATTTCCCTTTAATTTATATATATTTCCCTTTAATTTATATATATTTCCCTTTAATTTACATTTATTTCCCTTTAATTTACATTTATTTCCCTTTAATTTACATATATTTCCCTTTAATTTACATCTATTTCCCTTTAATTTATATATATTTCCCTTTAATTTATATATATTTCCCTTTAATTTATATATATTTCCCTTTAATTTATATATATTTCCCTTTAATTTACATTTATTTCCCTTTAATTTACATTTATTTCCCTTTAATTTATATATATTTCCCTTTAATTTATATATACTATTAACAAGCTATAAATATTATATCTTAACCGACATCAATCCAATCTGCTTTCTTACGCGTTTCCCACTCTTTGACCTTTTCCCACATTTTGACCCAATGATCTTGCCCCCAATTTCGTGACACTTCCATCATCGCGTTATTGCAACCGCAAAACAGTTCCACGTTTGTGAGGGCGGTTTTTTTGTTAAGTTCTTGCTTCAGTAGGCGCACTAAAAGATTAACAACAAAAGAACCGAACAAAACCTTTGATAATATCGCAGTAATAAATCACTTAGTAATATTGTGATCTTAACGAAAGAATGTTTATGCTACTTTAGATGCATCGTTATGAATTACATTTACGGAGATTCTAAGCCGTCGATTTCCAGCAGGAGGAAAGATAAAGAAGGAATCTTTAGTTTCAAGGACAACCGTAGTTCATAACAGAAAATACTAAATCTTTCTTAAGATTTCCTGCAACCAAAATAACATTATTGAAAAACGTGTTGCAGCATCTTCCAGGATTTTATAAAATAGTACCCTCGGAGGTCTAGAGAGGGCACCACCAGGACCCTTGTGTCGTTAAACTCGTCTTATTACTCCCACACTCACCAGCGTACTATAGGTCATGAAGGGGTTATCAGTTTCGAATGCACTTATCACTAAAAGTTTATGAAGTTCACCAAATATTTTGGGGAAATGTAATTCCTGAATTCAAATATCCTTCCACGTTTTATGCCTGACGAAGATTTAGCCGACAATATAGTTTATAAAAATAGTTATTAGTAGTAACAGCGACCTTATTATTATTTATTATAATCATCTGAGAAGGCTATCTACTTAACTTTAATAGTCTTCTTCGCTCTAGCAATGTCTTCTTCAAATTGAGACTCTGAGAAAGTATCTGTTCTTAAGAGTTGAAACTGTTACACTAAATCGTAAGTTTCTTGTTCTGTTAAAGTTAAGTGGATAGCCTTCTCAGATGATTATAATAACTTACTAGGTACAAGGCCTAGTTACTAATAGTTACCTACGTACAGAAATGGTGTAACTCACAAATACATTTTTTTATGTTTTGTGTGTGTGTGTGTGAGAGAGAGAGAGAGAGGGACTTCAGACATCGAAATACACATAAAGAGTAAAGATTTATATCCTAAAATATCGCTTTAAGTTCCTTCTATTGTGTTGCTTTTGAATGTATCATGTACCTGGAACTTGCGGTCTCTTTTTCTAAGTAATTTTGTAATGTGCGTTACACCATTTCTGCACCAAGCTTCTCAGTTACATCTATAATATTATTCCTGCATTACAAAGGTACACATACATTAATGTACAAACCATGCATGTACTTTTCTAAATAATTAAAACAAAATCACTCGTGAAACAATCTTCCTGTTGCTACTACGCCATTGCTTACAACTCCTTGAAAATGAAAGGTGCACCTGGTAATTATCTTTTCATCTCAATGTGTGAAAAGGTTTGTAGTTTCCAACATTATTCTAAATTTTAGCGAATTTGGAGTGTTCAAAGCATCAGAGGCAAGTTTTCATGTCATTCTCACAGATACAGAGCTCAAACGGACCACCGAGTTAATCGGGTCGCCGGATCACCCATATCTGAGGCACCAAAAGTGACCTGGTTTCAGCTCTGTTTTGATGATGATACGATTCTCGGTTTACGATCCGAATGCATTGGAGCAAGATAAACCGTTAGTGGTTTGGTATTACCTTCCATCAGATAGGGTATATAGCCTTAACAGCTTTCATTGGACACCGAACCACATTTTCCCCAATGGGAATCGAATCGAATCTATACCTCCGCCATTTTAGAAGCTGACGTGCGAACATTACTAGCGATCCTAGAAGATTCAAGGAGCAATTTTCGTGCTCTAAAATAGTGGTTGCAGTCGCAGATTTCGGATAAGTTTTGCGGAAACGGTGCCTGTTTGATTCCCGTTCACCCGACCAGTTCGACTGGGGATTTTCATTTCATCTCTCACACAGAACAAATACTAGGGTCCTTGAATAAAGACACTGGCCTCTGCCATCTTCATTCCTCTTCCCTTGACTATAACAAGGTGTAAAACATGAAGTCCTGTGGTATTTAAGCTCTTTAAAGGCCATAAAAGCAACGTTGTACAGGTGTTTAGATTTTGCATCTCGTAATATTGTTTAGTTCTTCCGTCATTCTTACAGTCTCCTAAAATTGGCACGAATAGAGTTTGGATGTAGGATAGTAAAAAGAAAGTGAAAAGAAAGGCTTCAGATATTTTCTACGACCGTCAGGCTCATTGTTTGTGCAATGGAGTTAGGCTATATATTTTCCTGACCTTAAAACCTACCTGATGTTATCAACTACAATCTGCAGTTTCCGGCGTATAGATCAGATGTGTACTAAGCTTGAAGGGGGTAAACAAAACAACGACTGGTCTGTCTTTTAATATTATTTTCAAACAAACAGAAGAATAAACGACAAAGGTTGTCAACAATAAATGCTGAGGTGAACCATTTTGTGCACTCAGGTGGGAATTGAACAGAAGGCCAAACCAAAACAAGGAAGTGACATTGAGACGATTCTGTCATTATACCTCCGCCATCACCACAAGACGATATATTCACGTGAAAAGTCCTTACGGGACTTTGTTAATTAGGAAGATCATCAGCCCGTTAATTTCTTCACTTTACCTCTTCTCAGCCGTTTCTCATGGCTGAAGAAAATAAAACAGACAATGCACACAAACAAACATATGCACACCAAGAGAGACAACATAAGACGTTTATCAACAAGTAATTACTGTATGTTATTGTTGTCCTTTTTTTTCATCTTTCTCTTTGTCAGCATACATCAGTGATTCTGTCAGACCCCGCGAATTCTCTGTCCCCCTTCAAATCCTCGATCACGCACCCCAACTGAATTTTTTTTTTACAGTTAAACCAGTGCTCGAAGTGGGCTAGAAAAGGTAAGGGTTTGCTTGGACTAAGTGGCGGCGATTGCCTATTGAAAGTAAAGGCAATGAGCTCCCATTAATAAAAAGGTAGGGGTAAGACAAATCCAAAATGTAAAAGGTAAGGCACGACGTGCACTCCACTTCGAGCACTGTGTTAAAAATATATGGAAACCCTGCAAAACTCTACTTACCCCCCCTCCCAATTATAGCCCTATATCACAACCGCAACTAAAAAAGTCCTGGCTGAATCTCTGACACATATCACGTCAATGACACAAGAGCTTCGGTGGATACGATCAAGGATAGCACTAGAACTTTATCAGAACAAATAATCGATTGCACAATTCATCGACAGAACATATCTACAAAGCAAATTAACAACACAAATTCATTGATAATACAATATTAATGGCAGTTAATTTATCGACGCCAAATTCATCGACTTGTGAACTCACTGACATCAAATCCATCCACGCTAATCTCATTGACAAAAAATGAATTATCAATACCAAACTCTGCAACAGCAAAATTCATCGACGCCAAGCTCACCGACAGGAAAGCAGTAATCAACACCGAATCTGTCAGGATTTTCAGTTTGGAAAGTGTGTAAAATCCAAAATTCAGAAGTATAATCTAACCAGCAAATATACTGATGGGGCAGAAAAGAATTATCCTTTTCTTCCGTCATGATTGGAATATCAAAATATAGGGGCATGCAAATTTTGGTCACTCGAGATCAATTACTTTGAGAGATATCGATTATATAAAAGTCAATTAGTTAGTTAATTTTAAGGCCTTTAGGCAACTTTGACTCAGGCCGGTATAAAAGTCAAATTACGTCTGTGGAAAGTGATGAAAAAGTGTAAAAATATCCGTATGTACTTCAGTTACTGAAAGAAATGGAAGGTAAAATACATAGTAATGGGCCCAGCTGTTAGAAGGTATGTTCTTTATGGCCGCCATATTGGATCTCGATTGGTTTTCTTAAATGGCAAGTGGTCGTGTAATATGTCATTCTGCGCTAGAATTTGACGAGAAATACGTTTGTATGTGCCACTTCTGTACGTGTAATGATGCAATAGCCTGAACACACCCATTTAGTTTCGAAGTAACGAAGAAAATAAAACACAGATGCATACAAATTGTTCCTGGGTATAGTTCCCTATTGATATGGATTTGTATCTCTCACAATAATACATTTACGAAAAGAACTGGCTTCACAAATGTATTTCTCGAGAAATTCTAACCCATGAATGACATATTACACGACCACCTTGCCATTTAAGAAAATAAATCAAGATTCAATATGGCAGACTTCAAGTTGGCGGCCATGAAGAACATACTTTCCAACATGTAGCGCATTCCACCCAGTACCCATTACTGTGTATTTGCTTTCCATTTCAACACTTTTATATCACTCTCCACAGATAGAATTTGACTTTTATACCATCGATACCTCCCAAAGTAATTGCGCTCGAGTGAATATTAAAGTTGAGTATGTGTTTGACAACTGGGGAAGGGGCTAACACCCCCATTATGAGAGGACTGTTAAAATCACTACGCCAAAGTCACGAATAGAAAATTCATCGACGCTAAATTGTAACCTTGTCAGTCGTGCAACGTAGATGATTTTAAGTAACGTATTTTTGACAAAACACGAACTTAAAAATGCACTTCATTGTAATATTGCCTTCAGTTTTAATGAATTGGAATAATAATAATAATAATAACACAGAAGGTTTTTTTTTTTTTTTTACGAAAACTCGAAGTAATTTTACTTTAAATTATAGTTTCAGATTATTATCAAATTTCTGTGTTTATGTACAACTTATCTTTCAAAATGAAATTTCGATAAAATTCACAGCATCTATCAACTTCCGTTTTGCTTCAATATCTGGTTTCAATTAAAATTTTTGTATACTTTTAGGTTTTAATATTTACCTTGATCGAAAAGGCGAAAACCAACTAATTCATGAACAAAAGTCGGAAAACAGATATTTTTAAAAAAAGAAACAGAAAGATGCTAAAACTGAATATGAAAAGAGAAACCGAAAACATAGATTAGAACAAAATTCGAAATAAGGGCTTAGAAAGCAAAACAAAGAAAGCAGAATTGTTACCGAAAAATTGAAGCGTCGGATGTTGGGGTTTCGGAAATTTACATACGTGGTCTGTCAATAAAGTAAGGAGACGTTTTGTGTTAGCAACCTTGGGTTTTTATTAGAATATGCCAAGGTCCAGCTTGAACCTGTCCTCATTCCAATCGCAACTGCTGTGGTCGTTCAGTCTTGTATTTGTGATCCTCGTCACAAAAATGAAATCATGGAATATCGCTAGAGGTAGAGCAAGGAAAATTACACAATCTGATCAATTAAGCGTGAAAATGATTGTTGAATAGTGGAACATGAATAGAGAAAGTGTTCGCCTCGTAGTAACTGAAGATTTTTTATTAATAAAAATCTTCTAGAAAATTTCACCGATAGGGTCTCAAACATGTTCTTACGAGACAAACAGTTACTCCAGACTGAGTGATTGTAGGACCACCACCAGTTACGGTGGGAGTGACGAACGACTAGGGCATTCTCTAGTAACCTGCACTGCAGGGCAGGGCTGGGTTGCCAATACAAATGAGAAGCAGTTGGTCTCACTACTTTATTGTCAAACCTCGAAATTAAATTCTGATTTCGAAAGAAAGATAAATACACAGTTTCTCCAATCCCTAGTAAAAGTCCGAGTTTTGAGTAGCATCATAGTTTGACTAAAGTTGATTTCAACAAAACCAAACATTATGTTAGTTCGACTTCTGGTTCTGTCTGTCTCCTTCTCTCTTTTTCTCCCTCTTATTTTTTCTATCTTTCTCTTTTAGATTCTCTGATTCTTCCTTTCTGTTTCCTTATTTTTCTTTCTTTCTTTCTGTTTCCCTATTTCTCTTTCTTTCCATTTCTCTTTCTTCCTTTCTGTTTCCCTATTTCTCTTTCGTTCTTTCTGTTTCCCTATTTCTCTTTCGTTCTGTTTCCCTATTTCTTTTTCTTTCTCCCTCTCATTTTATTTCGTTCTGTTTTTCTTCCTGTCCTCTTTTTCTTTCTTTCTACATTTTTATTTCTCTCTTTTTCATTTTCTCATTTTCTTTCTTTTACTTCTTTTTATCTTTTTCTCTCTCTTTTCTTTCCCTTTCTTTAGTCTGGCTCTTTAACTTCTTTTCTCTCTTACTTTCTTCCATTCCTACCTTTCTCTCTTTTAGACTTTTTCTCTTAGCCTATTTATTAGCTTCTTCTTATTTACACCCCTCTCTCTCTCTTTCTCTGTATGTAAATGTGTTTCTGTTGTATCTGAAGACCTGAAGAATATTGTTTTCACTTCCGTTGTGCAGGTACCAGCGTCAACTGTTGATTTCATTCTACCGTTAATTTCTCTGATAAGCATTTCCTTCTGATGAGGTTTTCCGGTATTTTGTCTACATCTCTGTTCATTATTAACTAATTAATTAATATTTAAACTTCGTTTTTTTTAACCTTACTAACTCTCTTACTTTTGGTGAGCGAACTCGTATTCGATTTCCCGGTGGAGTCTCATTGGAAATTCGTGTATTGATGGCGGACATATTTTAGAACTACTTAATTGAAAAAATAGCAAGACTGCTGTCACGAAAAGTCAGAAGAAGCATCAATAAGAATAGATTTCTCGAATGACAGGCTAAGATACAATTTTAGCAGGACTTTGGCCACACCAATTTGTGTTTCATCCAATAATAGTATTTATTTGACTACAAGAAGCTGAAAAAGATATCAAGTACATTGAACGATGCCTTTTACAAGAAGTTCAAAAATCACATGGATAAGAAACTCAGTTTCTCAACTGATGTGCCGCGAGGGTTAATCAGAGAAGCCGCGAATCGAAAGAAATGAAGAATGTTTCCGAAGTGTAAAAAAAGAAGGGGGTTTAGACAATCTTAAATTGTGGATTTGTTACTCCACTACGGGTTTGACTTTAGGAAAAGTTATTTGCTGCTAATGCCCATAAATCTTCAAGTTATAGCTAATAAAATTATTAGGATCGGTTAGTACAACTATGGGAACCTAGACATAATTAAATAGACATCTTCATATTCAATTGAGCAATAAAAATTGAACTTGCACTGCTTTAATGCAGAATATATAGTTTATCCATACACATTCAGTGTGTTGTCATAAGAGACGCATTGTTGCCAACTCAGTACATCTCTTTTTTTAATAGCAATATTTTGAGAGAATAATTTAACTCACACGGTATTCAGAACTGCAAACTTTGGAAGAAATAATTTACCCAGTCAGTCCCTGATCAATAGAACGCAAAAGTCACATCCCTGGCGTAATTCACATTCTGATTGGACGTCAAACTGGTCACACAGAAATGCATAACGGCTAAAAGCAATGTTGCCAAGACAAGAAATTATCTTTGAGAGTTTTAAAGAAATCATAAGTGACTAATAACAAGGATAGAAATAGATTTGCATCGCCCCCTTTTTCATTCTGTTCATGGATATATCAAGAAAGTAAACAGAATTAAAATAATGTATCTACTAAAAAAAAAAGGAGGGGATATGTCTTCTTCTTGGGTTACGAAATCTTGCATGAAATAAAGAACGACAACTTTCTAAATATTTTGAAAAACACTTTAAATTTCACAACCATCCTTAAATTCAGAACAGAAACTACCATCTAATATTTGTTTTTTTTTAGTTTCAATATTAACCGTGTATTTAAACAGAAGATGAAGATATTAATTAACAAAAGAGGAGAAGTGTTCTTCACAAATGAAACCTGTAATGAGGAATGAGTTTCCCTTCTTCTAAAAACAAGCGTGATGTTTACGTTTTCGAAGAATTAAGAGGCGGAAGAATCGGTCCAAGGCTGCTGGTTTCATTCTTATATTTAGCTGTCTATTCACTCCAGCAACGATCGCTTTTGTTTCTCGGCTTCCAGACAACGAGCCAACTGGAGAAAGTTGCTTGGTGTAGCAGCGACAGTTTTAAAAACTGAGGAAAACAATTGGTCACGGATTCTGAAAAGACTTTTCTTCTCTTTTGTAACCACTCTGCCAAAGAATTGGAACAGAATTGCTAAACAGAATGCAATAAAAAATAAATAAAAAAAATGAAGCAGCGTTTATGACAATAGTAACCTGGAGTTTTAAATATATTTTATCCTTCA
>JAGDQP010015046.1:0-35187 GCA_022664845.1 Lepisma saccharinum | reverse complement strand
CGTGGTCAGCAAAATTATAGATACTTCAAATAGTATTGTGTGTGAAGCAAGTATGTAACGTTGTCTTCTCCTGTTGTCGAATAAAGCTGAGCTCGTCAGAAAATGGTTTATTTGGAAACGACGATTAAGGAATTTAGGAGCTTAAGGAATTTTCCGACACTGTCATCATGATTGACTTTGAACGATTGATGAATTTTCGTCAGATGTCGCAAGGACCTATGAATATTCATGTAGTTAGGTTTTAGGGTCAGTATTGTTATCTGTCATTAGGTCATTTACTTTGTTATGTTTGAAGATCAGTCGATGTAACAACAATCGATTGGTGGGTTTGTCGAGTTGTTGTGTTTCCGCGTGATATTGTTTTTGTATCAGCTTAGCACAAACGGAAAATAAAGGAAACTTAGGAAAACTCAAGCAATTTCAGGGACAACTTAAAGTAAAATTCGATATATCGTGTCTATGATAATTTGGTTGAAAGTCTTTTCAAATGTCAGAATCAATGTTTTGTTTGTCTTTTATCCATGTAAGGTTTCTTAGAAACAATGTCTCGTTTCCATTGTTAAGGCCTGTGATATAATCACTCGCCAGTGGAAGAGTGCTTCCTGATGTATGATAGATGACACAGTTTGTAATAAAAGTGCGCGATCTTTGAGATGTGTTTTCCGAAAAGCCAAAATTGAAATAATTTCGAAATTGAACGGTACGTTTGTTAATGATCGTTTTATGGTAACGCAAAATTGAGTGAACTGGCCCCATCCAGTAGTTAAGTTTCAGCCCTCATTATATTCTTTTGGTTTTTAGGAAGATGACATTTTGGTACATCTCGAACGGATAGATCATTATCATTATATGCACACAAGCAGCCATGTGCAGTTTATGATCTCGGGATACTACATTCGGCACAAATGTAAGAATTATAGGAAGAAGACTAAATCACCGCCCAAGAATCGGTCTCTGACCAGAGTACCGAGTAAAAAATCATGGACCTCGGTTGCCACTCAAACGGACCCCATAGAAATTATGATCGAAATTCTAACATGTGTAAATTATGAACCACCAGCTCATGCCAATACAAGAGTACCCCTTTCTCATAACTCAGGAAATGCCACTAGTAGTTAGTTACCTAGATGTAACATTCCTACAGGAAGACATATTTCATTAGATAGTCGAACAAATAGAATTAACATTTCACAGCCAACTGGCGATTTTCTAGAGATCAGTCGCCTTCCACATACCGTCACCTCCTCCCCAGTAACTCCCCCGCACACCCTTCATGCCCGGATATATTTATATGAACAACCCTGATTGAAGATGTTATATTGTGTTTTAGTGTATTACTAATTGAGCCTATTAACTTTTCCCAATGATGAACGTTCTCTCAAACGACATCCAGAGATGCAATACAGTATGACTAGTGCGTACACATGAGTGTTTTTAATGTGAATTTAAACTGTTGTCTTTACAGACAGAATATCTTGCTGCAAAATGTGCAATCTATACCTTATAAGCTGATCGATTTACGACAAGACATCTCAGCAGTTTTATATTCTCTCCAGTTTATCTCGCCACCCCCTTACGTCCTTTCCCCACAAGTGTTAAAACGCTGACTAAAGAATGAATAGCATAATGTGCCTTGTAACCAAGTGTTTTCGGTTCCACTTCTTTAACAAATGCTAGTATTCATCTTTCGTTTTTATTTTTACTTTATATCTAAGTGTCAGTGATATGTATTCGCGAACAATAAGAAGTATTCTAACGTCTACCATAAAGAGTTACCATGTTGCTCAACACGAGATGTAGTAATGAAGCTATGACAGCATAAAGCAATGTAGCGGCCACGGCTGTTCAAAACACTCGTGACAGTTGTAATATAATAAATCTTTTTGTCATCATATAATCACTATGAGATAAGATATATATTAACATTATTTTATTTTAGTTTTTATTCAATGGAATGGTTTCATTTTAAAACAGGAATGATATTGTATGGGGTGACTAGAAAATATCCCCATGAGGAAAATTCGTCGGGCCGCCAGTGGCCCATCAACCATGATGGCGGGCCACTGGAGGCCAGCCGAGTTTTCCTCATGGAGATTGTACTTGTAATATTCTCTAACCGGGACTGATTGTAAACCACTAACACAAATTAAGTCGTATTTTTACACGGAGTGTAAAAATGAGACCTTAATGTAGGCGATAATGAGATAATAGTTTCACTTTTGAGGTAAAACATATGAATCCGCAACAGCGTGGAAGGAACATAAACAGGAAGAAATGCGTGAACTACGAAACAAATTCCTGGGAATCCAAGATCAGAATAAATAGCGATGGGATGAGTCATGGACATCGCAGAACAAACATCGAGAGGTGTTTGCAATCAGTAGTTATGGACTGTTTGTAAACCACCAACAACAACGGTCGCTGCTCGTCATGCTGCCCACCAATCTGCTGCTAGATGGTTCTACTTTTGGTTGCCAGAGTTCGGCCAGGACCTGTCCGAAACATCTTATAGTTATTTCAGAAGGACTGCAATGGGCGTCACTTTAGCCAGCTTGGTAGCTCCGAGTAATCATCTCGTCACCATCTCGGTTCTAATCACGCTGATGACCACAACATATCAACCTCTGGGTAAGTGAGACCTACATTCGTTTGTTTGGCTAATTTTATGATGAGGTTTGGTTGGCCGTCCGCCCTTGGTTAGACCTGTGTATCTATGGGTCAGTAAGTAGCCCCTTTTTATATCATGCATGTCATTCATATTACCTATCTTACTAGATCCCGATGCTCTACCACTGGTTACGTTCCAGCCCCCGGAGTACTACTTCTGCATTCGCCTGCTTTTAGTAGTTTTCCTCAATCGCACCGTGCATTTGCCGGGATGGCACTCAGACCGAAAGGACGAAAGTCCAAATTCACCAATATTTATGGAGTTCATAGGAATTACAGTGAGAGTTCTGCACAAAATGTTGTGTCGATTATTTTAGATAATGACGAGTATAAAACTCGATTCTATGACAGTTTCTGAGTAAATTAGCTAGTTGAGAAATATCCATCATTTATGGACTTACTAATAGAACATCGCTAATGATACATTCTACAATTCATTAGTTCCTAAATACAATATTCAACGATAAGTGACAATATATAAGAACGGTTATATACTATAAGATATTATAAATGGGCCCACCTACCTTGTTCGTCGTTCAGGGCCAATTCATTAGTCCACTTGATGAATAGAGGTAAGGCGACAAGCATTAACACCCAATTTTGTTAACTATTACATTACCATTAAAATTTGATAACTTCATGATTCAGCGATGGTAACGGAGAACAATTTTTGCAATTAATTTAGAATTTTTTTCCATTTTTTCTGTTACTTGGAATTTACTTTCATTCTTTCATTTATCATTATTAGTAGTAGTAGAGTTAAGGTAAAAAAAACACGCAATTTTACAGGTCAAATTTTCAAACCATATTATGTAAGCAAATCCGACACAACTCACTCCGCTAAAATCAAATGTGTATTACTTTAAAACTTAAACGATAAAATTAAAATCATTTGTCCACAAATTTTGTTTTCCATAACTATTGTAAGAGCCTAGTTGCTGTTCCATTTTTATATTTATTTTCTCCCCCTTTTATTTTCTTAGTCTACGTTTTGTTTTCTTGCTGTGTGTTCTCCTTAGCTCATTCTCTTTGGTTGGTTTCAGACTCTTTGAGCGTGTTTCGTTTTAGTTGTGCTTTGGTTTTTAACCATTATCCATCCAGGTTTTCGTTAGTCGTACAGCAATGACTTGGATCTAATGCTTGTTTTTGATTGGACCCTAGTCAATGCTTCGTGACTTGGTTTTTGCTGATTGGTGTGAATCAGCCTTTTTCTCCGTTGGCTGGGAGAACTAATCTTCCACGCCATGTTAGTTCAGTTCCAATTTCAATAACTAGAAGGATGGACGTATGGGCTCTCCGTCATCTGTACTTCCTCAGCCCTATCTACATGTGGTAAATATAAATACCAAATTTAGAGTGTATTTCGATAATATTTCGACTGATTTCATATATTCCGGTGAACTATATTAAATTGTATTAAGAACAAAAACCGATACAAGTGCTACCGAGACTTTTCAGCATTTAATATTTTGTTTTTGAGATTATTTGTCAAAATGTACAGTATGTTCTAAATTTCAGTATGGGGCGCTATTAACCGAATTCTTACATTACAAGTATCGGATCGTTGAATTTCAATAATCATATGCCAAATATTTAGTCTCCAGTTTCAATATTCGAAATTCCCGGTTAGCAATGTTGACAGCTACCGCATATGTTCATTACTTAGTCAAATTAGCCACATATCTGTTCGACTATTTTTGCGTACCGTTTTGATGTTATTAGTAAATTTAATATTCTTCGACATGATTAGTTAATCTTGGTTTCAACTCCAGCCACTATTCTCCGATAAAAAAAGTCACATTTTATAACCTTATTTTGCATTTTCAAGATTTATTCAGAACGTCTTTTGTATAATGTAGTAATCATCTGTAATGACGTCTTTCCAAGAGTGATTTACAATCTACGCTGAGAAATTCTAAACGTATGGATGAATCTCATCCGAAAATATACGATATATTTGAACTAATTGAATTAAATAAAAAATCGAAAAGAAATACAATTAGCATATGTGCAAAGTCACCAAAAATCACCAGGGGACTATGATGTAGCAGATTTGAATGCTAAATTGAGTAGAGACCTACCTAACATAACTCGAAAAAGAATTTATTCGTCCGATATATATACATTATACAATCATAAAAAATAAAAGACAACTGAAAAATTGAACTAGAATCTGACATAAAAATCTAACTCTACTTACAAATGTTTTTATAAAGAACAAGATAACTGTCCCTGGTTTACAGGGATCAATATAACTAAAAACATTCTACTATCATGAGAGCTCGAACTAATCACACAAGACTAAACGGACACTTATTTAAAATGAAAATCCTAACATGTCCGAACTGTGAATGTCAAAAAGGAATAAAGGATGTAAAATATCTACTTACATTTTTTCTCATTACACAAAAAAAAACAGAAAAACATTAATTAAAGCTTTATATAAACAAAAATACCCAAGTCAATTAGTGCAATAAATATGTTATATCAACCGACAAGAAAACAGTTTAAAATAAACAATATAAATTAAAACAACCAACAAATTCGTTTCAGTAATTTTCCAGAAACATTCACCTCGCCGATGGCACGGGTCGGGCGCTTTCCACATCTTCTGAGTCAGCATGACTTTGTGACAAGCGGTCGACGCGTGGACGGCTTTGGTGGCCTTTCGTCCTTATTCCGAACAACAACCTGCGTGTTTGTTAAGAAACTCGTGTTCGACAATCTTTCTGCAGCTAGAAAATAAGATACACATCCTACATGAATGATTATAAGAAAACTCATTATGTCCAAACAAGTATACTTGTTTTGTTTAGAAGTAAACAAAAGCTCTTAGCCCATCCAACTTTACTAGATCCTCACATTCCCTTCTATCTTCTCTTCTCACATAAAGGGTGTAGCCCTTTGGCGGTGCTAGACTCGGCTAGCAATTGTAAACAAAATGATGTAGAGAAAACAATGGTGGGAGTAGTCCAGTTACAAACACGGCCAGGTCCATTTTTTCACAAAATGAGTTAGACATTGTTTCCGTCAGGTGGTGTTACCCTCTATGCAATACTAAATCTCTTTCGTTACAAAAACGACCAGAGACGTATTAAAAATGCATTTGAGGGGTACACGGAAAGAATGATCAAGATCCATTTTTACAAGTTGAGAGAAAAACGCATTTTAAAGCGTAAACACTTGAATGTAAAGTTATTTTTTTTGCTCAAAGCATGTCTTCGACCTCAAGAAAAGATGCCCAAAGCAAATATAACTTTAAATTCAAGTGTTTACACTTAAAATGCGTTTATTCTTACAACTTCAAAAATGATCCTTGATCGTTAATCCCTTCACTTAAATACGTGACTTCTTTGCAAAACCGGCCAACTCCACAAGCGCTGTTTCAAACTCGGTCAGTGTAGCCTATCACAGCACAGTATTCAGGCAATCTCGCTGAATCACAAGAAAAGAAGAAGAGGATTTGTGTGGATGTACAACCAACAATGGCGATGAGTACGATGAAGTTCTGAAAATTGTCAATTAACGATTTTTCTATAGAAAAGTAAAAAAAAAAATGCTTAAAATGTAACACAGAAAGCTTGTAATTAAAATGTGTTTTATTAAGTATATTATCTTTAAAAAAAAACAACCTCAAGAAATCGCTTTCATAAGTTAATGTCTGCAGTTTTTTTTTACAAAGACGGACACGTCCACACCTTGGTTACAAAACCGGCAAGGTCCAGTTTTGTTTTGTAAATAACTAATAAATGTTTTAATATATCACATCTGTTACACATTCAATTGTAATTACATATTGGTATCCAAATTAGTAACATTCATTCTTTTATCTATAGTAAACGGTTTTTGCACCCTCCTGGAAAATTTTGCAAAGTGGACCTTGCCGTGTTTGTAACTAAGCTACTCTTGTATTTTTAAACCTCTGAATAATAATTGCTTTAGTTTCCATGTAGCGTTTTATTACGTTTTGTAAAAGAGACGCTATTATAGATGCCCAGGTCAGCTAAGAAGCACCGGTGCATCTTATAATAGTTTGAATCTAGTTTAGTTTAGTTTAGTTTATTTACTTCTTTTACATGGCGAAGTTAAGACTGAAAGAGCTTTATCTACCACTTGACCATGCAACAATGTTTTATACAAGGACAAAATACCGAAATAATAATAGTAAAACGAAAAGAAAATTACACCTAAAATTAAGTACACTCACAGAAAAAAATGACATTAAACAGTGATATACAGAGACATACCGGTAATCTACAGATTTTAACATAAACTGATCGTGTACACACTATACCATACTGGAGAAACTTATGTACTTACTAAAATTTTGTTATATATAAACAAATAAAAGCTGTCAGGTGGAGTTTGAAGGTTTAATCGGTTCTTGATAATAGATATTTTTCCATCGACTTCCTGAAGCATTTCACTGTTTCTGACTCCTCAAGATGATCGGGTGGACTGTTTCAAATGCGAATAGAGGTAACTGTGAAGAATTTGTTAAAGACGTTAGAGTTATGTTGGGGGATAGATAATAACATGTTGGTTCCTGATCTTGTATTGTGTCCATGACCGATATTAAAAGATTGAAAATGTTGAAAAATATAACTGGGCTTTTTAGCACGCATTGTTTTAACACTTTGCCTGCCAATGTGGTTAATAGTACTGCTATGTGCATAGCTCATCGCACGTCTAATTTTAGAAAGGATAGTTTCGATAGAAAGATGTCAAATGGTTTGAATATTTCAGGTTAAAGATAAATTTTACACATGAATTCTGAATTCTCTGAAGGCCAACTCTTCATCTCTCTGTAGCCAACTCATCGCTAATGTCGGAAAGTACTACGTCACAGTAATCCACATGTGGGAAAACAAGTGTTTGGGCCAAAGTGGTTTTGACAGCTGTTGGAAAGATAATTTTTACCCTAGGTAGAGAGTGCAGTAACCAGAATGCTTTTCTGCAAACCTTATTGATATGAGCCTTCCATTCTTGGTGTCGGTCTAGTGTTAGGTCAAGGTTATTTACCGTGGAGGAAATGGTACGGTCTTGTTATTTACAGTAATATTGGGGATGATAGAATTGTCAGGAAGTGATGTTGATCTCTTTGAAGAAAAAAAAATACATTGAGATTTTAGGGAGTTGATGCTGAGTCCATTTAGCTCTGTACTCTCCGTAATTCTAGCAAGATCATCGTTTATGTTATTAATGGTCGCTGTTAATTCACGCGGATTGCATGACGTATACATCTGGAAATCGTCTGCATATAACATTATATGGTGTTTACAATGTTTTATTGCATTAGGAAGATCATTTATATATAAACAGAACATGAGTGGCCCGAGAAATGTCCCCTGTGGGACTTCTCTTGAGAGATTAAGCAAAGATGATTGTGAACCAGAAAGACTTACAAATTGCTGGCATCCTTAAAGATTGTTTTGCACCCATAGAATAGCATGCTCAGAGAAGTTGAAGAAAGAAGATAATTTAGAAAGTGGAATTTTATGTACGATAGACTGAAACGCTTTAGAAAAATCCAGGGTAAGAATAATAACCTCCCTCGTATCCAGGGCCATTCGGATCTCGTCAGTTATATTTACTAGAGCGGTTAGAGTACTATGATTTTTGCGGAAGCCTGATTGAAATGGGTCCAATAATGAGTATCTTGTTAAGTATCTACGAATTTGATCGCTCATAATATATTCAAGAGCCTACGAGAGACTGGGTAAAATACTTATGGGTCGTAAATCGTCTGCATTTCGGATCTCTTTAGTTTTTGGAAGTGCCATAACCTGTGCTACCTTCCATGCCGCGGGATTAGCAATTTGAGATTAACAATAGATTAAACATATTAGTTATTGGTAAGAGTATAAAGGGAATGACCTTTTTAATGAAGGTAATGGGAATTTTGTCAATACCTACTGCTTTTGATTTTATTCTGTGAATTGCTGATAAAACCTTTTATAAAATAAATTCTGACACATAAAATTAAATTTATTCCGTTCATTCTGCTGATTTAGATGAGTTCCATTTGAGTCGGAACTCTTCGCTTGACTCGGGTAGTTAATTTTACAGAAATAATCATAAGTTCGTCTGGCGAACATTTATCTCCGATTTCTGTAAATGTTTGTCTCTACTTGATACCAAGTAACTGTAGTTTGTCCCAGAGGGATTTCGAGTTACTGGAATCACAAATTAATTCCTGCGCAAATCTGATCTTCGCCTTCCTTATTTGGTGGGTACAACGGTTTCTCAGAGTGCGATAAGTGTTAAAAGTTGTGTCAAATCCCTCAGAATTTATTCTACGCGCCTTGAAGTACTTTCTATGAGTAGTATCTCTTAACGCCATTAATTCGAGTAGCTCTTTAGTTAACCTGGGCTAAAGTGGGTGCGAAACAAGTTTCTGTTTTAACGGAGGAGGTTTATCTAGTAGACTTAAAATCGATTGGCTTAGAAAATCTAGTTGTGTATCAACGCTCGGGAGGTTATACATTTTCTGCCACTGTAAATTGACTGCATCCTGCAACAACGCCTCATCATTAATGTTACGAATGTCTCTGTATAAATCTACAGGCTTAGGTTGGTATAAGTCTTTATAGCCCACACTGCGGAGCAGACTTGGGGCACTCTGGCTGCCTGTTTAAAGAGAAGTATTGATACGAGATCCAAGAACCCGTACTGCCGGAGATGTCTCATGCAAAAATAAGAGTGAAGCCGCACAGCAATCACAAGATTTAATGTTAGTAGGACCATCTAAGGAACGCGAAGAATATTTAATCTTATAACATCAGTTCACAGGTGCATATTCCACACTTCAAACATTTAGAAAAACCTTGACCAAATTATTTTTAATTAAATTATCGTTGTACATTCCAGGACATTTACAAGCAATCTCGACACTCAAAAACTTTGTTCCAGCAATTTAAACCAAACCGTACACGTGTGTTAAACTTATCTAAATTTCCAAAGATATTTAAAAAAATATATAGCGTTTTTCAATATTAAAATAATTTCAATTCCGAACTTCAACTATTAACAGACGAATAGTGCTCCTCAACACAAAAATTAAAATGTGCGTTCGCTAAAGGCAAAGACACGACTTAAGACAGTGATCGGTCTTCGCATTGTGATGTTTCCCACCTATTTCCTGTTACTAGTGATGAAAGATTCCCGCATTAGCGTTCTTATAGTAACAATATTACAACTTCCAGAAGTGCAGTGACTTATATGTAACTGACTAAGGTGATGTGTATAAACAATAAATGAACTTAGATATCCTTTTAAAAAACTCTCACATAGGTCTGTTAAGCCAGTAAAACGAAATGGACAATAATTTGTACTTTGTGCATTAATAGTGACTTTATGGAAAATTTATATAAATTGTTTCTCAAAATATACAAATAAACAACATAAAAGACAAAAACCAATTACGAAACTGTATGTTCCTCTTTCATTATCTGTTAATATCTACAGGACTATAAAAATCTGAAGCAAAAAATATAGAAACTAAAAAAGAAAGAGAAAAAATATGTGTTCATAATGAAATTGTTCTACCTGTATTTGCGAAACGATATGTATTCAATGGGTTACAATTATTTTTTCTTTACTTTATGATTTGGTTCTTAAGGGTCAGATTTATGTATTTTCATATGTATTTTTAAACAATTTTCAGCCCTGACTGCTTTGGAATGTATAATAACTATGGACCAATTTGGCATAAATTTTCACCTGACCAGCCATAGCATAGAGTTAGGAATAAAACTAGAAGAACCTTAAGCTATTTTGTTGGAGAGGGGAATGAAGCCAAGAGACGGAAGGGACGAGGCATTTCGGCCATATTAACTGGACCCCTCTTTTCCGAGTATTGCCTCTCTGAGGTGCACTCATCCTCGTATCGAAAAAACAATCCTCACAGTACTCGGAATAGAGGGACTCTAATGGGGCCACACAAGATTGCTGCCGATGAACCGTAATTTGGCTTCATGTGACGTCATGTATGTTCTCTCTATTTTCTTCCTAACTCTATGAGCCATAGTGTCACTCTATGCAACAAGGGTGTAAGTTAGTTTATTCATATTTGTTTTATTGTGCTTGTTTTGAGAAGAAAAAATAGAAAATATGTGATTGGCCTGTTCGCTTCCTACAAGTTATGTACAGAAAGGAAATCATCGCTTAATGTTATATTTTAGTTGAACAAAGCAGGAAATTTAGATCCAAATTAGTTTATTAAACACCATTTGCATCATTCTGTCAAGAGAGAAAAAAATGACTAATCATGTATCATATGACAAGACAAGAACATTTTATTATAAATAAGTCGCGAACGAAGGAAACAATATCGACAATTCAGACATATTCATCTATGACATGATCCTGAAGAATTGCTGAGTCAATCACGTGGACAGGCGACAATCGGCTCCTAAGACCTTCTGTGATTGGACGAACTTCAGCATAAATTAACAGGACCAGAACAGCCCTAGCTCTCTAGTTCCGACTGTGTGATCAGTTGCCAGCCTCACAATCGACACCCGGTTCAAGATTTACTGAATCCGCCGCAATATCTTTTGACTCAAAGTTCGGTGTTAGCCTACTACAACTAAAGGATGTCTAAATTTCAAGATTCTATCCCATCGGTAAAGTTCATAAACAGAATAAGGACTTTGATGGTATGAGTTTGACTCCAGCAGACGTCAGCCTTAGGGCTCCAGTCTCAAGAGCTTCGCCTTCAAGATCCATATCCATAATGGATCTATCCTAGAACATCAACAGAGATAGAATGATCTCCTTCGTGCGCCCTTAGCCATCCCAGTTAGTCTCCATCTACAATAAATTAGGACTTGTTTCCATGGCACTTAGTGTGTTTTGTCACATGAGTATTGGATCTAGACTATAGCGTCAATCAATGTTTTATTTGTTATTTCCAAAGTGAGGGATAATTAGGTGTTAATTGCCTGTGCCTTGTCTTTTAGAAACAACGTTCTAACGGCATATCAAAGTTAGTACGTTTTCTTGTTCCATATAAATATCCTGAGCTACATTAACTATCTCGCGATAGATTACAATCCGAACTTAGTAAACATCGTTCTTGCCTAACTGCTCCTGTATTAGGCAGAGGATGGCACTAGTATATTCTCATATAACATAGAAATAGAACTGCCAAACAGAAGGAAACAAGAATTGAAATTAGCAACTTACTGGAAGATAATCTCTATACGGTCCACAGTAGCAGTACATGGTTTAAGCAAATCCAGTAATAATATCGCTGATGGGATTCCGCAGTTTATCTCGGAGATATTAAAACATATTATCTATAAGTAAATTGAACTCAATAGTTCTCTGCAATTGGAATGCCCAATAGTTAGGAGTCCATACATCCGGGTTAACCCAGACGGTCCGGGATTTCATGTTGTGTCCTGGCTAGTTTCTGGGGTCGAGAAAGTGCGTGTATTAATGTTGTTTCAATAAATTATAAATTTTTGACCTATACCCTCATAGTGATAAACAAAATACATTAGCAGCAATACATAAAATAGTGGCACAGATTTATCTGTGATTAATTCCGAGTAGAAAATAATTTGTGACTGTTATTTAAATAGTTTCCATAAGGCTCGGGAAATTTTAATTTGAATAAATTATTTCGTGTTCTTTGTGCGTAATAGATTATTGAGAAACACGATCGTGATATTTTTTAAATTTTCGTTTACCAATAAAAAGTACTACAATATGCCAAGCAATCAGATAAACAGTTTAGCTATTTGCCTGGTGTTCTGTACCGGTACTGAATTACCAATATTTATGGATATGAAAAAGTGTCCGGGGTTTGCTTCTCAAAAATAAATCCCTATAAT
Organism: Lepisma saccharinum; assembly: GCA_022664845.1. Classification (NCBI taxonomy): domain Eukaryota; kingdom Metazoa; phylum Arthropoda; class Insecta; order Zygentoma; family Lepismatidae; genus Lepisma; species Lepisma saccharinum. The sequence continues at coordinate 22,678 of JAGDQP010015046.1, read as the reverse complement.
GTAGTCACTCAAATAGGGTAAGTTCACTAGTTGGCGGGAATATACACATAAACTGGTCCTCATCGAATTGTCCAAATATGTACTCACCGTCACGGTAAAAGAAATCTTGAATCTTTTAGCAATGGACAGAGACTTCAACAAATGATATCATCTTCATAAAAAAAACATGATTTTACATATAAAATACTCATAGCTATGAACAGATATCAATCGTCATTACATCTGCAAATGGTTATATCTTGTTTCAGTTTACTTGTTCACTATTAGTCCTGTCAAGGAAGTGTCCAATTAGAAAAAAATGGTAGAATTCTGGAACCAACTATATTTTCTTCACAAAACTGCTCTTAATAATGTGTGAGTTTTCCACCAAAATAACACGAAAAATAATGATAAACTTTTTAAAAGCATACTTTTCTTAAACCATTCGTACTAAAAACTGAAAAAAAAATGTTTATGCATAGACAAAATTATTTTTACTTTTTAGTAAGAATTGTTAGGAAAAGTATGTCATTAAAAAGTTGTTATTATTTTTATGACTCAAAATGATTTTCTTCGACACATTTTGCCCACCATTCGGATTGCTTACACTAAACAGTATAGCGTTAATTTCCATATTTTTTGCGTTTTATTGTGCGCGGTTTAAATTGACTTTAAACACAGAACAATAGTGAATACGGAATCTTGGGGGAGAAACTGGTCTCTTCTGGTAGGGGATTGTAAATTGTGTCAGTATTAGTGAACCTGCAGAACAAGGTATAAGTTGCTGGGATCGGGGCCTGTTGCATTCGTAGAAATGTTATTTAAAATAATCTGGTTCTCTTTTGTGTGGACTAAAAGCGAATACTGAGCCATTTTGGGTAGCGTTTTATGCCGTTCTGTCAGATTTATTTCTTCGAGAGATATTCTTTGCTAGTACGCCAAGGTAAGATTATTCATTGCGTATTTTGGATATTTGTTGAGCTTAGAAGCGTGGAATGTCTTCAGAGTTAGGAACTAAGTTATGGGCTGTTGATACTTCTTATCATATGAGGGCGAGTTTTCCCGAGAACAAGCAGAGCTTGGGTCACTACGGTAGTTCCGTCATAGGAAAAGTACACATACTTTCCATACTCATGGAAAAGTACAAAATACTAGTTCTCTTTTGTTTATAAGTAGAGTCTTCTCTACTGACTGATATATTTTCATGCTTTTGCACTCTGTTATTTTGGCATTATTTGAGAACAATGGCGTTACTTCTATCGCCCTTTTACTGTTACATTCTCCTGGTTGATTCCTCAACACTTCAATCATTCTCAGCTTGTTTTAAAGATGTTCTAACCTTACGCTTTGAATGTCAGTTTTATGTTTGCATCATCCATCCCAGCCCATCCTTCTTTTGGGTCAGCCAGTGGGTAGCAGTGGCGTTCACGTGCACGTCTTCATCTCCTCTGCAGCATATCGGTGTATGTGTTTGTTGTTAAAAACACTGAGATAATTTTGTTTTTTCTAATTGTGATTTGTACCTTGCCCCTGCCAACCAACTTGCCCCTGTGTTTAAAATCCTTATAAGTACGAGAGTCGTCCAAAAAATAAAGAAGGTTTGCGCACCACGCCTAGCGCAAATCCACCACCCCCGCGGTTGCTTGTGCGTTAGTCAGCTCCCTTCCCGGCTCAATGTGTGCCGAATTTCGTTGCTGAGGCGTCACGTCTGTTGTTCCTGTCAGTGTCAAAATGACGATGCCTATTGAAAACTCTGCTAAGTGTGAAATCTGTGGTGTTACACGGTTGCTGAATGCACAAAATGTTCGGCACAAAATATTGAGATTTTTAGGTAAATAAAGCAAATTTACACATGGTGACAGTGCAAGGAACGAGTCTTGATGACGGTTACAGAGTTGAAAAAATCAGGAAAACAGGCGTTTCACTTTGAGCACGTTACATGAATCTTTCCCAGAATTTTCAAGATCTCTCTTACATGAAATTGTCACAGGCCACCTTGGGTCTGGTGGGAATTTTGGGGTGGGAAACAATTTGCAAATCATGAGGACCTCAAGGAAGCAGTCACGTCCTGGCTAAAGTCATTGGCGGCTGAAGAGTACAACAACGTTATTGAGAAACGTGTTCCTCGTTACAATAAGTTCCTCAACCGCTACGGCGAAAACATTGAAAAATAGAGTAAGGTCCGGTAACATTGTAAATAATGTAATGATATCTTTAGTTGTTTAGAAGCTATGCCCAATCATTCTTTAATTTCTGGAATACCCTCGTAATTGATGTTCTCTGTTAGGATGGCGAATGACCTTTCAGAGCTGACCTATTTCTTCGTCAGGTGGCACGTTCAATGTCTGATGAATAACATCCCTCGGCGCGCACTTCCGAGCACAATATCGAAGAATGTATTAACCGGAGTAAAACTCATCATCAGGTATCATCCCCGTACTCGCTTAATGATATTTAGGAAAAGTTCCGTTGGAATTTCATCAGCAAGACTCAAACTTGCTTACGTTCCGCAGTCCAGGATCGTAAACATTACACCACACTGGATCATAGTCTCTATAACCTGCAAAGATTAGACATTGCTCTTAAATAATGCTAAAAGAAACCTATTTTCAAGGTTATTAACTAATGAAAGGGTTTAAGTTTTATATTCTATATTAGTATTATTATTATTATTATTATTATTAAAGACAACATACATACTGAAACATTTCTTTAATTCACTTTAATAAACACATGTAACAACATTTGTGGGTGTTAATATCTCTGTTAATCAATATTCTTGATATCCTAAATATGTGAATTACTATATAATTATAAATTTCCATACCTTATTTACTTATCTGCTTACTTACTTACCCTATGGCTTACGGAACACGCAAGTTCATAGCCGCAATAACAAACGTTCGCCACAGATTTAAATCTTGGGATAGATCAAAAAAGATTTCATCATATGCACCTACCTCTCGAAGATCGTCTAATATTGTCCTGCCAACGTCGCCTCGGTCTTCTCAATGGTATTTTTCTTGCCGGCTTACCAATCAAGATGGAAGTTTCTTCAAGTTTCCCCATCCGAGGTACTTGACCTGCCTATCTTAGTCTTAGATCTTATAATCTTAGATTTCATTATTCCTGAAACATCGTCGAGTTCTTTATAATGCAGTCTTCTCCATTCTCCAGTTATCTCGTCCATTTTCAACCAGTATATCTTCTCAAGACCTTGTTTTCAAATATTCGTGATTGATTTCTATCTGCTAGGGTTCTTTCGTCATCGCAATGTATTGCTGGTAGAATAACAGTTTTGTATATATTTACGTGGTAATTTCAGCTTCCTTGATATTAATCACGAGGTTAGGAGATTCTGGACTCAATAAGAACTTACCTTCCACAATACTAAGCGAATTTAATATCTTCTTTTACGTCGTTTTTGCTTGTTACATTTGCTCCCGAGTTTTTAAAATTTTGTTTATTTTCTCTATGTTCTCATTAATTTTATGTATCTATTTCTCCATTCACTGTGTTTCGGCTTGTTATCATGTATTTTGGTTTATCTTTGTTTACCTGTAGACCTATCTCATCGCACGCTCCTTCTAGGACCCCGGCGTTACTTTGTAGTGCCTCTTTATGCTACCCTATTATATCTACATCATCCACGTAGTCTAGGGATGCCACCTGTCCCGTATTTTAGGTAAAACTTACGCGTCCCGTATTATGAGAAGTAAATTTAGACGCAAATTTTCGACTTATCAATAATTTTAGCAAATAAAGCGTGACCTTTTCCAACTGTTTACTATGCGGGCTGACGAGCAGACTCTGTTTTCGCCCCAGGACCCAACATGATGGCGTATAATACTCGTGCCGTCTGTCTGGTCTTGATAACATATTTATGCCAACTCTGATTAGAAAATTGAAACATCCATTTTCCTCTCGCCAGTGCTTTTGGAGTGGGAGTGGGAGATTTAAAATTGTGCGAGTAGTCATACAGTAGAACCTCGATATATCGAATTCCTTAATAAACGAAGTTCTTCCATTCCCTTTGAACCTGCTATCACTCTCATGTGTATTTTACCTCTATATATCGAAGGACTGCTAAGGCAGGTATAAATAACTCACCGTCAGTCGAACAATGGATGAAACTTTCTATTTACACATAAATTGATATTCATTTTTCAACATGATTTTCAGATGAAAAATGTATCGATACTGCACTGTGTGATTTTATAAAAAAAAAGTTTAAAATACCCTAAATAAAATTCATCATGCCATAGGTGTGTTTATAGATTTTTCTAATATATTTTGCAACGTGCATCATTTAACTTTAACGACGAAAATATATAACCATGGTGTCAGAGGTGTGTATATGATTTTTCATCGTACTTGAGCAATAGAAAGCAGGTAGTACATATCTCTAGAACTGCTAATGAGTGAAGCATGGGGTTCAGTTTGTCAGGGCTCTATTGTAGAACCTATATTACTTGGTTTTTATATCAATAATTTGTCTCAGTTCACAGATTCGGAAAATGTGGTTTTGTATGCTAATTTGAATTTGAATTTTATTTTTAAGACCTTTAGAAAACTTTGGCTTAGGCCAGATGAATGATGATGGGATGATTGGTGGAATTAAAAATGTGGGAGGAAACGGGAGAACCCCGAGAAAACCCACGCATACGGTGTTTGTCCACCACAAAATCCACATCACACAAGCAGGGTTTGAACTGACAACCCCAAGTGTCAGAGGTGAGCGCTCTAACCGTTCAGCCATCGCGTGTTTTAGTAACTGGAAACTCATCAGGAAGCAGAAAGTAACTTAAAACCAATGATCGCAAGATTAATAGAGTGGGCTTCAATAAACAGTCTAAACATACATGTAGATAAATCCAAAATCCTATATTTTCATCTCTATAACAGACCGTTTACGTTTCCACCCGTGTAACTATAAACGAAAAGTTAAAATGGAATGATCATATTCTTGAACTTAACAAAAAAGTGAATGGGTGTGTGCTTCATCATAAATAGATTACAAGGCACAGTCTCTTGACGAACTCTGCTTTTTATTATATTACATAAAATTCTGTTCTTATTAGCTTTGGAATAATATTTTGGGATGCCTCACATATTAGTATAAATAATTTTCATATACAAAAGAAAATTGTCAGAACTATTTTTAACATGAACCCAGGTCATCATGTAAGGATGTGTATAAATTTTAAAAAAATATCTAACAGCTCCATGCCAAGGTGATATATATAAGAGTGTAATATTTACAAAGAAAAATTGTCACTTATTAACTTGTATAATAAATATTCAAAATTATCAAAAAAGGTAAAATAGAAATATTTTCCCAGAAAGACACAATTTCGCAACTACTAATTTTAGTGTTTACCCTTCGTGTACCAGATTCTGTTATACAATGAACTACCGAAATACCTTAAGAGCATTGAAAATATTAATATATTTAAAACTGGTCAACAGATTGTTGGTAACTAAGGTTATTATGCTTTCAACGATTATTTGAGTGATGACTCATTTTGTAATAATTTATAGTGGCATTAATTTTACACATTTTAAAATTATTATATCATGTCTCATGTATAGAGACAGTGACAAGTCTTGTGTATCACAGGTCACGACCTATATGTACTACACTTCTATTATATTTCATGGTATTTTAGGGACAAACTAGTTTCATTTTAGGTTTCTCAGATTTGTCCCGTATTTTTTGCACACTGTCCCGTAATTAACTCATCAAAAGGTGGCAATCCTAACGTAGTCATTAGTCTGTTTTTGCCCTCTTTTATTTTTAAAATCGCATATTCTAAAGCAAAGTTAAACAATAAAGGTGACAAGACATGTTTTCATTCCTCGTGAAGTTTCAGGCATTCAAACCAAGATTTGTTTTTCTGCTGTTTCTTCCCACTTACATGTTTCTTCGCTGCAACCGTCACTGTATCACGAATTGCCTCCCACATCTTACATCAATTTCACTATTTATTACTACTCGAGTCGGGTAAGATTTCAAACCTGTTTGAGATTTCAAGTTGGTAATCAGCTTTTACGCTCGGTTCATCTAGTCGTTTAACTTCGAATTTCAGTTGTTTCGATATTGTTCTCTCTGTTCGCGATGTATAACTCGACCCTAAATTTGTGATCACTAACTGATGTTAGTTGTCACCTTCCGCTTCTCTGTAAGATCTAACGTTCACTATGTTGATGTGTCTTCGTCTATCTACATGATCTATCTGGTTGAGAGTTTTGCCGTCCGGAGATATCCATGTGTACCTAGGTATTTGTGTATGTCTCTGTGCTGACAAAAATGTACTTCCATTGTTTACAACATAAATAAACTGAAGAAACAAATTCAGTCGTTTAGTACAAGAAGACACATCCATCAAAGGAGCAAAACAGTAGTTTTGCGCTTTTATCGGTGGGTGTCTTTTTCCTCCACATTTTTACGAATAAATGTCTACAGCACTACGGTTATCTGTGTGTTAGCCAGTGAAAAAACAATGCTGCCATAGGAATTTATTTGGACTTCTAAAGGTTTTCTTTGTCTCCTGAAAACTTATTATTTGACATTTGTGTGTTTTTCAATAAAAACCTTAACTTGAAACATTTCCTGCTTCCTTAAATACATTTTTAATATGTAGTAGGCACAGATACTTGTCTAGTTCCGCGTGACGGACATTCATCCTTAATGGATTTTCAGTAGCATACTATAATCTTAACCCTTACAAATTTATGTTTATGGTTTGCAAAACAAAATGAACTTTTATGTTCAGTAAAATGTTACCATTTTAACTTCTACAAATTTATATTGATCAATTCAAGGACAATAGAATTTTTCAGCGTGTATTATCTAATAGACCTTTCGATTTGCAAATCAAAGTGGTGACTTTGATCTTCATTGATACTACAATCCCCGCAAATGTTTAGTGTAAGTCAGGGAAAAACTAGATAAAATCTCAGTCAAAGTGGTCCACATCATATTTAATTTCTGTACGTCCTAATTATTACACAGAAAATTAAACAAATCAAATTGAATTATGCATTTTTCATTCAACAAATATATCGTACGTTCACAACAAAAGTATCATAACTCAAGAACTTAAACAAGTTGGGGCTGCGGTTTTACTAACAAATCGGGAAGGCTCCGTTCTTTTGATAGCATTTTAGACACACAATAACTTTTATCAGATAGAGTAGCAACACTGACAACTGCGGTGTTTAGGTACGGGAAACCCTAGAACATTGCTCTATTGGGTCGAATAATATTTATACCAAGTTTGATATGCCTACGTCAAACGTAATGTAAGCAATTTAAAAAAATAATAATTTTATAGAAAATAGGTTGGCATTTGGTAACACTGGTAAGTAAGCTACTCGTGGACTTGGGCCCATTTCAGTATTTCTCTATTATTTTGAATACTGCTAGGGTCAGCTAACTGAGTAAAAACAATTTTAAAAAAAGGTTTTAATGGGTTGGCAAGTATGGACCATTGCACTATTCATGACTGTTCAGACGGCTCTGAGCTAGTCTAGACAAGCCCTTTCCAAAGACATCTCAGCCACGTCTCTACACCTTCTTGTTCATGATATATAATTTCTGGATAGGGGTTGGTAGCACTGACAACGAGATGTCTGGTGACACGAACACTCACAGTATGTTGTTATTGTGTCAAATAATATTTATTACAACTTTGGTTCTGCTATGCCTAAAGAAATAGAAGAAATTAAAAAAATAACTTTATAAGAAATAGGTTGGCAGCACTGGAAACTGCAGTGCTTGTTGACGTGTCTCTCATCAGAGTTTTTGGGGATCACGACAAATGGTCCCGTGAAACTCGTTCAGCGATAACTCGACCCGGTCAATGCGCCCAACGATAATTCGTCCTCTGCGACAATTAATCGCTACAACAACTGGTTCCTACGACATCTCGCTCGACGACAACTGGTCCCAGAAAGCGCGCGTCCTAACCTCTCGGCTACCCTGAGATCCCGATCTAGTTCTGTACTAATGTACCTAATTACAAATGTTAGTAATTACAGAAACTCTTTAAAGTTTTTGTCAGTTTCGGTATTGGTGATATGCTATTCGTAAATTCTTCCTGAGGACAAATATACTCAGTACGTGATCATAACGGTGGTAGTTTAAAAACAGCAATCGATTTTATATGTACAGCTGAATTGCACGCCCTACAAAATTCAACAGTAAGTTGTGAGTTACAGTAAAATAACTTGCTATTTGTTTATAAAAAATTAAGACTCATCAAAAGTAATATATGTAATAACTACGCAATCACAGTAGGAAAATGTTCCATTAAGTCTGAACATTGATGTCTCATAGCAATCCTCACAATCATAGAAATGGTTCTAGCGAAAAATATTGAGTAATATTAAACAAAAGAAAAGTGTTTGGGGGAATGGGTGCTTTAAATTACTGTAGTACTTTCGCAAAGTAAGATCATCGGAAAATTCTTACGCGATTGTTGTATTTTGATTCAAGAATGTGTTCCGTTTTTCGATAGAAAACGAAGTATTCTAATATTGTAAGAATATGAAAGGTTAGCTGTGTGTCTACTGCGTTTTATATGAGTAGCTTTACATACAAATTTCATTTGAATCACCACTGCAATGGTTCCAGTACAATTCGTCCATAATATTCGAAAATATGCTGTGCACGCATTTAATTATTTTGAAGAAGTTCATTGATTTTTAATTTATCAGATCAATTATTTTAAAATTTTTGTTTAAAATTACGTGATAAATTACTCTTGTACGTAAGTTGCTAGTAAACAAGTCATAAGTGGTCATGACTAGTTGAATTTTAACAATGTTTATTTTCTTTAAAAGGTTTGAGTAGCCCAGCTAAGTTTTATTTTCCCAGATATTTATACTTTATCATTCTGAATCCATCCCTCTTTGCGTATTTTAATTTAGAAACAAGCTACATGCATCTTTTTTTGTGGAAATATTAAATATGTATTACTTTCTAAGGTTGTGTTTTTAAGCAAGGCTATGAGGCTACAAACAAAATATCGAGTTTCAGTCTTAATTGCGTGGAATATAGACGCTGTCGTAATTGGTCAAAGATTTTGAGACCGGTTGAACACAAATAGTTTCAGACTGTTGTTAGCCGCATGCAATCATCACATATTTTCCCTAGTTTTTGCAACACTTGCATTGTGTTTAACTATACAGGGTGTTGTTGAAATAGTGGTGCAAACTTTGGGAGGTGATTATCTAAATTAAAACAAGGAATAAGTTCCTTTGAAGAAATTCAAAATTATGCGTAGCTTCCATGATACAGGAGCACAAAATTACGGGGCCATCGTAGTACATCACGTCATAGATGGGCACATAATGATGTAAATGCTATCGGTTTAATAAATCACAATCGACGTGGTACCCGATACATCTATTTAAGCAATGTTTGTAAATAAATGGGTGCCACATATACAGATTTTCCAACGTAATAATTCCATGGTCAAACAATGAAATTGTTTAGTATTGGCAATCATAATAAAATCCCCTTTAAGCTGTCTTCGCTAATCACAAACATAACCTAGATGTATTGAATACTACTTCTAGTCTGATTTCTTAAACCGATACCGCTTGCGCCATTACTTGTCGACATATTAGAATATACTAAATAATAAGATTAGTATTAGTATTATAATAAGTGTTATGAAGTTATTTGTGACCCTAATTTTGAGAACCTGTAATTTAAAAACTAATTAGATTTCGAAATTTATTCAAAGGATTTTTTTTCGGTTTGATGTGGAAAATCAGCTGTCGAAGTTTGCAACATTATTTCAGGGACACTCTGTATATAGAATGATCTGAAAATCTGTGAATAGTTACCTTGAAAGTCTCGAAAAGTTGAAGAGTTCGTTCTGGTCAAATGAGTGTGAACCTTGCCCGACAACACGTGTAGCGCTTTATTACACGCTTGCCAAAATAGAGGTTAGCAGGGTGTCTACTAAATGTTAATTTTCAAAATTCTATTGTTTTTTTAAAGTTCTCCAGATCTATATGTCTTGATTTTCCAGGTCATTAATTTACAGCATTTTTCTTCTTGCAATCATTAATACATTTTGCTTTAAACAAAGAAAAAATATCGATTAAAAGAAGCATATACTATTTAAGTCATTTTAAAATACGAAAAATACACATTTATGTATATTTTCGATATATTTTGTTTATTTATTTTTAATAACCTAACTGTGGTGTTCAGCATACACATATGACATTTTCTACATACACAATAGATGTAGCATACATATTTGGAGCTGCGTTGTGACATATTCTGCATAACGTTCATTACTTTATATAATAATGGAATTCGCTCATATTTATGTTAAACATATCAATCTCAGGACATTCTTTTAAAAATAGAATTATATAATGAGCAAATTCTCCAATTAGCAATATGTCTAAAGCTTTAGTCCTTTGAGGCGAGAGCTGAAAGACAGCATTACGAGGTCGAGTTACTCTATGCGGTACATACAGCCCTTATTCAGATAATAGGCATTCTCAGTGGGTTTTACTGTGCAAGAGCTGTGTAGGAAAGTTAAGAGAAAATTAACTCTTCTTTTTCCAAGAGATTGTAACCTGTAATTATTTACCAGGTCTAAGTACTTTTTAAATTTAGGATGCATTCAGTTTCTTTGTATGTAAAAAATCGTACAAATTTAGACTATAATTTAAATTTGCCTAGAGTTCTTCTGTGTATTAGGATTCCATATTTTTGCAGCGAATTCTAACTTTGACCTCACATACGCTGTATATAAAGTTTTCAAGACACCAATATTCGAAAAATCACTTGTTAACCTCATTACAAACCCGAGGTTCCTGTAAGCTTCACTAACAAGACGATTTATGTGCATGTCGAATGACAGGTTAGATTTTACGGTTAAACCAAGATCAGCAATGTAATCGACTCGAACTAGTAAAAAGTCATTAATATTGTATTCTAATTTCAAATAGTTTGTTTTTTCTCGTATATGAACTTACACTACATTTATTAATGTTAAACAATAACATGTTTCTTTTGCACGAGGTGGAGACTGTATTAATATCATTTTGCAATGAGACCGCATCCAATTCGGAGAAAATACTACAACAGAGTTTTAAATCATCTGCAAACAGAAGTTTGTTGGAGGATGTTATGACAGCAGGGAAGTCAATTGCAAATAACCAGAACAAAAAAGATCCAAGGTTCGATCCTTGTGGCACCCCATAATTAAGAACATATACCTCTGTTATAATATTTTTGTATGTGTGTTTACAGTGACACACATAGGATGCTATCAATTGGCGATGTTTCTCTGAGAAGTTGAATGTTACAAGCTGGTCATGATTAATGTCATCAAAGGCTTTCGAAAAGTCTTTGTAAATTATATCTACTTGACCTTTAATATCAATTTGTCTAGCTACGAAATGTGTGACCTTACTTAACTTAAAGAAGAAAGTAAAGGAGAATATTGAAATGATCTGCGCGTACAAGGACGTACCAGACACACATACAACATAAACATGTAGTGAAATGTGTAGTACAATGTAAACAAACTTGCGTAACATGAATGTCAACAACAGGCAGACGACAACAACTAACTGAACAGCAAAACGGAAGATGGAGCTGGAATCGCAAGAGGAGGGACTTGGAGGAACGCACCCAAATCATCGCTATAAAAAGTCAGACATTAAGGCAAGAGGCATAACTCGTTTTCGATCGGGTGGTCACTCCTCCCCCCCCCCTAACCGTTCTCAGTAGTCTGTACTGGAACACATTCCTTATACTCTGGATTTTGTCCAGGTATATACTCCTATCCGTCTCTGGGGCTTGCCCAGGATAGATCTTTTACCTCCTCTAACCTAACACTCGTCCGCTCTCGATTTGCTTGGTTTCGGAGCAAACACCTAGCCCTCACTTAGAGGGGCTTCCTTCTAAGCACCCTTTCATTAGTGCTGGTGCTGACCCTGATATAAAACCCATCCCCTGTGACAAGGCTACGCCAAGAAGGAGATCATGATATTTAAATTATAACTAAAATTGTATATAGAATCAGTAACAGACGGCCTTTATATAAAACTTCAGGAACTTGTACACGTTTGTAATAAAGCCTGGTTGTGGGATATTCCCGTGTATTAATCAGCTCTACCTATTGCATCCCGCAAGGGAACGAATAAAACAAGGAAAATTGCGATATTCCCTACCAGAAGGCCAGTTGAGAAAATTGTGCAATAACTAACGAAAGATCAATCAGATCCAAAATTTAGAAAATATAGTTTACCTTTCTGTATGTCTAATTGAAACTTGTTAGCAAAATTATAGTGAAACTAACCCATTCTTTACAAAATAAAGAGCTTAGAATGAGAAAATGGTGTGTATGTAAAACCCAACATCGAAACCCATTTTTATCAACATGATTACATTTTATTGCACTTCCTCTTGAGTCGAGAATGGCCAGTTACTTTATGAATACAAATACGTTCATAAAATGTAATCATTAATTTACATTTTTGTTGTTGAGAACAAATAAAAATGTTTAACTTACATCCAACTTTATATTCAATTCTCGCAAAAAATCAAGAAGTACAGTATATGACGATTATAAACAATACTAGTTTCGCCAATTCCTATATTGACTTCATCTGGTGTGCAGAAAGGGTAAAACAGCGTGTAGGATAAATAAGCTTCCGAAGAGTTGGACTGTATCCGAGATATGTGATATTTGTTTTACAACAACAAAAGTAGCCGATATAAGAATCGGTGTTCATAACAGTTTTGTCGTATGGTTTGATATAAGCGAGAATGGAATACGAAAATGGAGACAATGTTTGTTAGTCCTCCCAGTAAAAATCTGGATTTGAAAAAAAAATGTTTATTTTATCAACTGCCTGACTGAGACAAACCTAGATCTGAGACAAAGTTGCCTAACAATAAATAAAATAAATTCAAATTGAATTTAATTGAAATAAATATAAATTTATTCAATTATTCGTCTCCTAGTATTTTCTAGTAATCTTTACTAGTTTTGTATACTTTTTTTCTGCGAAGCCTATAAACAGTGGAACGAGTTTTCACGGCACGACTTGTTGCGAGACCAGTTGCAGTGGGACGAGTTTCGTAGAAGCGAGTTGCCGTAGGGACCAGTTGTAAAACTTTCGTAAACTTTATTTTTATATGGGCCAATCTAGTGACTTTGGATTTCGGTCCGTCACGATTCGCCTTTTAGCCATTAAAATCTACACCTATGCCCCTGGCGGGACCTTAGAGCTGTTGGCCTACTGCCATAGACCGTACTGCTACGCGGTCGGCAGGGATCAGTTGTTGTGGGACTAGTTGTCGCGGAACCAGTTCTCGTAGGGCGAGTTGTCGCGGGACAAGTTGTCGTAAGGGTTAGTTGTCGCAAAGGACGAATTGTCATGGAGCGAATTGACCGGGTCGAGTTGTCGCGAGTCGAGGTTTCGCGGGAACAGTTGTCGTAGACCCGTGTTTTTGTATTTTGGATATAATGTTTATACCAAGTTTGGCACGACCAGGTCAAATTGAATGGAAGACATTTGAACAATTGATTTTTTTATTTAAAAAAAAAAGAATGCCTTCGAAACACTGAACCACTGCACCAATGAAGACGGTTTCGGTTGCTCTCAGGGGTAGTCTCATAAATTCCTTTAGAATGACGCCTCAAACACCTGTTTATCCCTTGAAGTTCGTGAGATATAGTTTCTGAACACGGACAGAATGACACAATGAGCGTTATTATAAGGTCCGTTTTGCTACAGCTTGGCTATCAAGGTACCTGAAAAGAAGGATCTTACAAGACTAGAAAAAGAAGTGATGTCGTACTTGAGGCGCTATATATAAAATACGTCAAACACTTCTGCTATTTACGAGCCACCGATGCAGATACATTTGTGTTATTTTTGTTAAAGAAGAAGCATTGTTCTCTAAATCTTTTATTTTTAAGCGAAAATTGAAATATTTTGGGTTCTCAGCCTTTTCTTGTGAACGTACGGTATGATGTTAACGTCGTCATGTGAGGATATACATTCGTACCTGATGTACGTTTCTGCAAATAAGAAACAAAATTAAAATTTATAACATGATATATTGTAAATGTCTGAAATTTAGTAAACGTCAGTATAACTTAGCTTGTTTAAGAAAGGATGTTATTTTTCTTTGTTCACGAGTACTAAAAAATATATAATTCCGAAATATTGAAGACAAAACATATGGTTTATTATTATACTCTTATTTAGAATAAAACACAATATTTACATATAAATCTGAATAGCACCAAACAAATAATTAAAAACACATTTTCAATTACTTTATTTATGATAAAAGAAATGTTTGTCTTTAGCTCTGTGTATAATTTTATTTTCTGTTAACAATACATTTATGAGACAATTATAAATAATGTACATAAATAGATGATTTGAGTCACGAAAATGACATAAAATTTATTCTTTATATGAAATATTAAAGTGTATAATCTTTTTATGCCTTGTCGATGCTTTGTTTTGTTAGCTGAGAAGAATATTTAAGATTATTTGAGATTACGTTCCCTTATGAGTTGCGATGTTCATGTATATCAGTTATATCTTATATCTTCTGTTTTGTCTGAGGGGTGAGTTTTCTATGTGTAGACGAGCACGCATCATTGATAAAACAGAGTGAAGTATAACTTACGTTATGAAGGAAAGAATTCAAGTTAGCTTAATAAAGTTTATTTTGAAATTGCCATGCTTTGATTCTACATTCAACTTTCCCCACATGCACTGAGTTCAGACAATCTTTTGGGAATACTAAAATGTTTGTAATGAATTAAGAGTATTTGAACAAGAAAATAAAATTCTGCTTTATGATCGAAAGTACTTCTTACATTTACCACTATGCCACGTAAACCATTAGTCAGTTGCACGTTTCCTCACAGATTCTGCTGTTTACCAGCACTTTACGCGATGATGAGTAAGTGTTTTCCTTAAATGTGGCAACACCTCGTTGGTTCTTCCTATCATTTCTTCTATCTCCTGTGATAGGGAGATGTAATAAAGTTGGACGTATGTTTTTCTTTGGTCTCATTCTTCTTTTGATAGATTCCTAAAACACACATACACAAAATTGAATATAAAAATATATGAAATCTAAAAGTTCTTTTGACTTCTGAAGTGATTATGAGGAATAAGCTCACAATAAACTACGAGAACTATATATAAATTAGCCTAACTTCTGGTAAACTCTGAAAAGAGGAATAATTGTAATTCAAAATGTAAACATACATAAAAGATTTGTCAATACTTGAAGAAGAGGCTACTTTGCACTGTAATTTTGTAGTTATTTCAAATTATAGAGAAACGATCTCGATCAAATGGACGACTTAAATATTTGGTAGTTAAGTACTTCCTAAATCAAGTGGTTGTGTTAGAAAAGTAAATAACCTTCATTGATATATTTAGTTAAAGATGGTGTAAAGCTACCAAGCGATTCCTCTAACTTTGCACTATTCCATTTTTATATTATTCAGAGTAGTGCTTTTGCATACAAGTGCAAAATAATCCTCCAGAGCTCGATACTCTCGGAGCCATCACAGTAAGTGTTCCAAATTTCTGTTCTTGCTCTTGCAGCTAGACGTTGGGGTTTGGCCTTAAAGGTTATACGTGGGGTTTTCATCCATTTGGGTAGGCGTCATTTTCAGTATAGAAAAATCTTCACTTGGATTCGAGTTCTTTTGTCTGTGGGTCCTATTTACATTTTTTCTATTATTTAAGAAGTGAGTGGTACTAGGTTCATATCCCAAAATAAATTCACATGTTTGTTTGATCTTGTGACCGGTACTGATATTTACAACCTTATGGCATTATAATTTCTTTTCCATTCATATACAATGCAGGAAGTTTAGTATTTATCCGAATTTGAACTGATTTTAAGGCTTCCACACAACTTTGGTTCAGGGTGAATTAATGATTATGGAAAAATAGAAAGTGGAAGGTTTCAACGCAAGTTATGAAACTTATGTCAAAGGATAGATTGAACTTTTATTGCACTACGGGTAACTGTATCACGTGTATTTATTTACTGTAATTTCAAGTTAGGTTACTAGGTTGCGGGCCTAGTTTTTAGAAACAAATGTCGTGGTGCTAAGGAACCCACCTATCCTTTGATAATAACTCTAAAATCACTGCTCACTTTTGTGTGCATTTCTTTTCAAGCGAGTTATCATTTTAAAGAGCAATAAATGAAGATTGAATCCATATATTACACACATGAGAATGTTTACTTTACTTCCCCCCTCTAAAACTAATATTTTCACTAAATAGCTCTCAGCCCCAGCTGGTAGCACCAAGTGGTTTCAAAAATTTTGCACCAGTGGAAACACTTACACACCAATTTCGATGACACGAAATTTTGCTTATTTGAAAATGTTGAAGATACAAAAGTGCGTTTGGCCAAAGTACTCCCGATTGACGGCACTTACGCTTCTTATCCACGAAGTTTCACTTGCGTTTCTGCTCTGGTCCAACAGGGCAGAAGTTGTGGATCTTTCAACACAGATATTTGTTGCCTGAATAGTAATCTGTACCGTCCTTAAATCTTTCAACACAATTCTCTTACAGCACGAACACTCATCAACTGGTATCCTCACACAATACATATTCTCTGAAGAGATTTTTCTGCCCTCAGTTCCTGAGATGAAGGAACAGAATGAGAGGGCAAACTTTTAAATTGGCAGATCCTCGATCTTACGAGCCATGTTGAATGCTGAAGAACAGCAGGTGGTTGAAATTAATGTAAGAATGTGTATTGTGCACGCATAGGATTCATTATTGTCGGTGTTGTACAATAATAGCTTAGAAAGTTTTGAAAATCGAGGCACCTCATGGTGATATTTATTATTCAGGCGGCAAATGTTTGTGTTGGGGTACAGAGACTCCTGGACATTTACCACCAACTAATGGAACTCAAAGCAGGAAATAGTATACGAGCAAACAGCATTTGCCTTTTCTTATTTAATTGTTTATACCTGGCTGAAATTTAATTACTCGTAGGCCCTACTATATTTAAAAAGCAAAAGCTGTTATTTCCAAGCTACTTGTGAGTTAAAATTGAAAGTTTGACAGTTCTCTTTTGTGGTATTTACAATACGCTATGGTTACTATGTAGCACTTCCTTTCATATACATTTCTTTAATATCGCAAATTTTAATCCCCGCTTATTTCACGCTTTTAGCTATGCTTTTGTTATTTACTGCAGAGAATATTCGAATGATTCAGCCTATTTTTTTTTTTTTTTTTTTTTTTGCTTTCCAAAGTTTGCTTGTAAAGATTCATTTGATTCGTCTTTATTCATCCCGTTATTTTATTGGTCCAGGTGCTGTATGATTTATTAACACTAAACCTTCTGTTATTGGATACTTTTCCCTCCAAGATTCTTGCATTTTATTTTAATATTATTTAATTAATATTACTAACATTTTAAATAATTTTATTTACGTTTTATTTCTCCACGTTTGAAGAATATTATAAATTTTACGAGAAGAAGGATTGAAGCATGCTTGCTCTTGAATAATAATATTAATAGGCAAAGTTAATATACGAGAATTGGGGAATAAGTCATGGCAACTATTTTTTTAACGAAACTGGTAACCAAGCAAAAAATCCTGAAATATACAAATGGAAGGTGAGGAGATATGTAAACGTTACATATAGGAAGTTGGGGAAATATAAATATCCCCAGTTGCGTACGTGTTTTATCTCGATGTACAACATTACAAACCATGACAATAAGCTTTTATATGAATGATTTTCTTATTTTAGTTAACTAACAGCTATATTTAGACGTTACAAAGATAAGGTGCTTCCCCCGTATCGGTAAGAGCGTAAGCCATATTGCTGTTACCGTCCATTCAATTCACTTTATCTTATCTTAAACCATAACAAGTACACACACAGGTAAGCATAAAACCTAGAAACACAAACCAGTTACAGCTATAGTCCTCCGAATTAGTCTCCAAAAGAATCCACCACACCCTGCCAACGATGTGGAATGCGTCCAATACCAGTAGCCTCACCATGCGCGAATCGTCTGATCTCACAGCACACTGCTGTGGCAATGTCATCACATTTTCGAAAGCGTGTCCTACGCAATGGACTCTTCAGTTTTGGTATGAAATCGAAATCGCAACGAGATAAGTCTGGCAAATATGGTGAATGCTAGAGTACTATCCATCCCCATCGCGCGAGAAGATTCTGAACACACGCTGCCGTATGGTCTGTTGCGTTGTCATGCAGGATGAGTGCATCGTGTAGACGTTCAGAACATTTCTCCCGAATAATCCGAGGTAGGTGGCCTTGCAGGAAAGTGCGGCAACAATACACTGCGTTCAGAGTTTCACCATGTGTGACGAAATGGCACAAAATACCCTCCCCCCCATATGTCATATGCTACGATGAGCATCAACTTAACAGGGGAGGCATTGCGACGAAATTTCTGGGTGGGTTGCGAGCCTAGATGATGTCATTCCTCTGACTGGTGTTTCAGTTCTGGCGCATAGGCCCTGGCCCAAAATTCATAAAAGGCAACAATTATGGTCGGCATTTGGTAGCCCTCCTCCTCGTAACGCGCTAGGTGCGCATGGCATGTTTCGTAACGTCTCCACTTGTCCACTTCACTTAGAGCATGGGACACCCACTATGCAGCAACTTTGCGCATGTGTAAATTGTCGAGTAAAATCCTCTGGATGGTTCGCTTTTCATCACCGGTATGGAGCTGTCCTTTCTGCAGAGTCCATCTTCTGTCGTTGTCAATGCATTGGGCAATAAGGGCACGGGCAACGTCTGTACGCTCACTGACAGGGCGTTCGGGTCGTGCCAGGTCGACTATTGCTGGTCCCCACGCCTGAATGCTGCTGTCCACCTCGCAACTGTTCGGTACGGTAGGGCATCATTGCCTAACGCTTCTACAGGGTCCGCGTAACATTCTCGCGCATTCCTACCACGGAGGACTGCAATTTGTACGTAAAAACGCTGTTCAAGCCAGGCTATTTCCATCCTGAATGACTGTTGCACTCACACTTTGGTCACCCTACCCGCTATTCACTACGTGTGTCCTGGCAACCACTGCTATCTGGCGTCATGATCCTGCCATCTAGTGGATTCTTTGCTAGACTACTTCGAAGCAACTGGTATATGTTTCTAGGCTTTATGCTTACCTGTACGTGTACTTGTCACGGTTTGTAACGTTGTACATCGAGATAAAACATGTATGAAACGAATCAATTTTTGTACTCATTTCGGGGTATTCTATATCCTGCTGGGGATATGTATATTTCTCCAACTCCCTACGTGTAACGTTTACATATGTCCTCACCTTCCATTTGCATATTTCAGATTTTTTTGCTTGGTTACCAGTTTCGTAAAACAAACTAGTTGCCATGCGTTATTCCCCAACACTCGTATTGATAAAGTTTGAAGATTTCGATCATGAATAGGGAAAAGTAAATGATTATTTTCTGTTTGAAAGATATTGTTCCTTCAGCTTTTATATGGTTCTAACGCTTATTAGGTAGATTTCGAAGAAAATATATCTATTGAGATCGATACGATATGAAAGTGTGTATATATATATTTACATCCGTCTACCATTATGAAATCCTTGACAGGCTGTATGTTTGTGGGACCCACCATTGATTATTATGTAAAAGCGTATATTAGACTTAGAAATTATCGTTATCAACGCTATTTACTTCGATTTTAGAAAATCCAATTTTTTACCCTCCCTATTCATGCAATAGTCAATGTGAATCCCCTTTACTCTTTTACCATTGCGAGACCCATATACGAATTTTTCATACTATCATTATGAAACCTTTCTATGTTCAGTCGTACCAACCTTTGTGCTTCATGTCAGTACTTCGAAACATTATGGTATCAGGAAGCGATAAATGAAAAATTAAGGGGTGTAAAAGCATTTTATAACTTTTTCCTGCATATTATTTTTCAAAATGTTATACCCAGCTGCCGTGGCTCAGTGGTAGAGCATTGGCTTAGCAATGGGGAGAACGCGGGTTCAAACCCGGGTCCGGACATCCTGACTGAGGTTTTCCCTGGTTTCCCTCGGTCACACGAGGCAAATGCTGGGATGGTACGAGAGAATTACATGCAACATTCCTTTACATCAAGATATCATTAATGGTACCGGTAATCCAGTTGTGTAAAAATAAAGGAAAAATAATCAATTACCACTACTGGGAATGATTGCAGGATCCCCGATTCCGGACGAGTGATCTACAAGTAAGTCAACGAGGTCTTTATGTGAAGGAAACTAGCGTCTAATTCTTTCCTGTTACACAATTCCGGGAAGGCTTTCTCCATTAAAAAAGTTTTTTGAATTAAAAGTCTCCTCTTGTAGTCGATTGTCTTTACTTTCCACTGAGCTGAAGCAAAAAGGAATTCTCAAGTACACAGAACTTGGTCGTGGCTGTAGTAGCTTAATTGTAGAGCACTAGGCAGGCAACTGGGAGATCTGGGTTCAGCATTTGTAGCAGAAGAAATGTAATGTTTTGTAACAGAATTAAAACGCTTCAGCTTAGTTCGTGGAAACGTACTCATCAAGACACCCCATGCAGATACATCGTTGTATTTTTCTACATCCTTTTTTTTTTAAAAAAAAAAAGCTATATTCCGTGTTAGAAGTACCTTTCATGACCGCGAATTCTTCATTCAATTTCTTGATTTTTTTATTTACTACACATTCTTTGCGTTAGATTAGCTGAAATTATTTAAAGTTGGTTCTGTTAAACTGAATTAGGAGATGTAGGATAGGTTACTCTGTTCTGTTCTTTCCATAATCTGGATTGCTTCCCAATTTTCTTTTATGGACTGAATAGACAATTTTGTCATAACTCAGTTACGTCCGAGAGATGACGTCCCTCGACGTTCAGTTTTCCGGTGCAGGGATGGGGAAGGTAGAATCTAGTGCATTGGAGTACCACCCCGGTATTCATATTGTAAGTCTGATGAAAACTCTGCAACCCTTCAGTGAGGGTAGCCGGGAGCGGGCTCGAATTCGCGTGCCTCCCCATTACCTATCGGAAATCCGCGACATTCCTAGTTGCCACGGGGCTGTGTGCTGCACGCCTGTTGATGCGAAAACAATATGCTTTGAAAAAGTTTTAAACCTTCAGAAAGCAATCTATAAAACGCAAAATGTCAATTTTCAACCCGGACACTCTGATCACTTTCGAAACCGTGACAAAATCCTTACATACGTAATTACTTTCTATCGAAAATTAAGCTATGATTTGCAGTTCAGAACTTTTGTAACAACGCGTAAGAATTATCTTTGCACTTAGCATTTTTCTAATTTATGAGACTCTGTTATGACCTAAGCAGCATAATATTCATTTTCGTCTCCTCCAGGAAGTACTAGAAGTTACTCAAAGCAGTGCAACCTGGATTCTGTCAGACACTTTCAGTGGTGGTGTTATCCCAAAATTCTCGAGCACCCTTCCCCAACAACAACAACAACAAAAATAAATAAAGAATAAATAAAAATAAACAAATAAAAGTAAATATAAAAAATAAATCTAGAAATCTATTGAGAACCTGCAAAAGTCTACTTACACACCCGAAACTGACATTTTTGGCAGAATCGCTGAGTGCAAAGGATGATTATTCATAAATTTTGAATTTACCCATTCAACGACTCCTTAAATAATAATTTTCACCTGGGGCGGTTTAGTTGGAGTTTATTTTACTATTTCTAACGTATAAGCAATAAGTTCTACTATTTCTAACGTAAACTGCCATAATTTTATCTAACGTTGTTAGTTATGTAAGAAGAAAGAACAGATTTTGAATAGTTCTAAATCAATTTAGTGAATTCGGATCGTTCAGATCATTACAGATTCCTAACAAGTAAGTATGTTGAAATTGGTGCTGGCAAGGATCAACAGGTTTCCTAGAGGTATCTTCCCAACTTATGTGGGGGAGGTGTATTTTCTCAGTGGAATACATAAAATTAGAACCTGCGTTAAGCTCGAAAGTGTTTAATATCTCTTGAGGGAAGGAAATGTCCCATCTCCTCCATGATTTCGCACCCTGTGTATGGATATAAAATACACATATATAAAATGTGTATAAAATATGCATAATTACGCCTAAAAGTTTTCTAATTCTGCTTAAAATTCTGAATGTAGAGTGCGTTTGTACCCCTGGACCAATACCATAAATGTGTCCGTAAGTGTAAGTTTACTGAACGCGGTACTGTTGTTCTTAACCTGTCAGTGATTCTGCCAAACTCCCGCTCCCAACGGGAAGGTGTGATCCTTCCAAATTCTCGAGCACACACGCAACTTTAATTTTTTACGGCTAAGAATCAATTGAACGCAGTAAAACGTTACTTACACCCTCGTTACTTACTCAAACAAACTACATAATAGTTTAAAAAAGCATAGCGCCACCGTATAAATCAAGTGAACGTTCAAAAAGAAAATACGATACCGTCATTTTTTACAAAAGATAATGCTAAGCTATTGGATAGTACCTACCAGCAGGGGTGGAATGGAGGGTATACGCGGGTACACGCCGTGTACCCACCTAATAGTATAAATCACAGCGTGTACCCACCTCAGTGCATAAATATAAAGGAACGTGTTCCCAAATCCAGATTTTTATTGAGCAGCGTGTACCCCCC
>JAGDQP010015045.1:20785-37703 GCA_022664845.1 Lepisma saccharinum | reverse complement strand
ATATATATATATATATATATATATATATATATATGGACTTCTTCAAGTTTTCTCGCTGTTCCTTTTTTCATTTGTTTGGAGAGACAAGCGGAAGGTCCATGACAAGTCGGAAGACTGAAGATAATAAGGGATAAACGAAAAGAACTTCTTTTTTTTAAAAAAAAAGTAGAAATGTGTTTAGGTTGACAGAAAGGAGAAAGACAGAGAGAGCGAGAGATGGACTGAAGAAAGAGATAGAGAGAAAAAGAGAGAAAAATACTGAAAGAACACAGAATCAGGACTGACATCCATCCATCTCATGACAGATGCATACAAGTTGATGTCAGTTTTAAAGGGGATTTGTCGGGGTTCTTTCTTTCAACAATGATAGCCATGAATTTATTTATATATTATTTTGTTTGGGGAAAACAAAATTTGGTATGATGGACTAAGAAATGTACAGTGCAGAGTTTGCCTGCTATACAATAAGCTTTCCTTTTCAAGCACTGAAAAAATATTATGTAGTTTGATGTGTAGGTCGATTCCTGTTGTTGCGAGATAGTTGACACCAAATTCGTTTTTCGTTAGTAGTTTTCTTTCTTTTTTTAGTGTCAATTCAAGAATTCAGTTCCGGAAGCTACTAAACCACTTTTACTTCATTAGGAAATGCTTATTGATTAGAACCAAGACTAACAAATTCTAAAGTTGGTTACACAACAAAAGTTTTATCAGAAAAGAGCGAAGCGGCCATAGCTTCGTTGGTAGAGCGTTAGCTATCAGAAGGGCCTGAGAACGATTCCAGCGACCTCCTATCCTGATTGAGATTTTTCCTCAGTCATACCAGCCAAATGCCGGGATAGTATCTTCAAACTAGACCCTGGCTAACATCCTTACAACATCGTCTCCCCCTCGCCTATCCCAGCCTGAGCCAAAATTGTCTAAAAGTCATAAATATGTTCAAATTCATCTAATTTCCTACAACCCTGAAGACAAATGGACAGTGGTGGCTCAGTGCTAGAGCCCTTACTTCTGGTGCGTGGGGGTCTGCACTCCTGCAGCTCAATTCCAGCTCATGCCGTGTTGAGTTACTGCGTGGGTTTTCTCGGAGTTCTCCCGTTTCCACCCACTTTCTTCATTCTACCAATCATCCCGTCAACATTCATTTGACCTGAACCAAAGTTGTCTAAAGGTCCTAAACAAAAATTCAAAAGCCTCTGGTTGACTTAAGTCCAAGACCATAGAAAGTTCCGCCAAAAACATACAGATATGTAAACGAGAGGTGCCGACTAGGGATGTCAACGACTCGGTCAGACTCGAGTCGAGTCGAGTCGGTGCTCAGTACCTACTCGAGTCGGTGCAAACAACTGCTCGAGTCGAGTCGAGTTGGTGCTCAGTATTTGCTCGAGTCGAGTCGAGTCGGTACTCAGAATTGCTCGAGTCGAGTCGGCGCTCACTATGTGCTCGAGTCGAACCGAGTCGCTGCTCAGAGAGACTCACCCTGCGACTCGGTTACAGTGAGTCGAGCTCGAGCGAGCCTAACGTTAGACTCACCGCTCGAGCCGAGCGGATTGCCATCCCTAGTGCCGACCTGGTAGTCGTGTGGGTTGGGGGTCCAAGTCAGCGACTCGAAGGTCTCGGTTTCGAATCCCGGTTGGGGCATGTGAATTTTAGAAACGTAACACTTAACAACTAATAAATTAGAGACGGACCGAAGTCATTAGTTACTAAAATGACCCCAAACACAAAATTTACCATGTTTGCGGAAATGGATGGGGGATTGTAGTGTGAGTTGCATAAATTTATGCCAAGAATTTATCTCAATTACTACTTTAATAGGGTGTTTCTCACGTTGAAGACGAAGTTTGTGAAATACTATACATATTTGCAGCCGGTAGCACTGTGTAAATTAATATGTTATTCAACCATTTTATAACCTATACGAAACAAATCCATTTTTTTTTATTCGGCACATAGGGATTGAAGAACACAGCAATGATAAAAGATGAGTATAACAAATTATTCATGTAATGAAAACAAAAGAGAATCGCATCCCTCCACCCACTGTATACCATCTTGTGGTGCTAATGATTTCTTTTGATTTTTTGACGAAGTGCTGGACGCCATCATAAATCTATTTCGGAGCCCATGTTGGGGAATTCATTTGTCAAGGATATATATCCCGAGAGCGCAATAAAAAAAAAAAAAATAAGAGAGAAAGAGTAAGAAAAGAAAGAGGAAAAATATAAAAGGCGGAGCTGAAGAAAAGAGAACAGAACGGAAGTTGTTTTAACATCATTCTTTTCTGTGTGACCCCAACCGCAGAGAACAAGATATCAACAGAAAAGAGACACAGAAGGGGTGGAAGATTTTTGCAAAAAGAAAAGGGGGAGGGAATGTAAAGAAATGAATTATGCAAAATAAATGATAAGAATTCAGATCTTTTTACAACTTCCTATATCTTTTTTTCCTTTGCATGTTTCTTTATAGTGTTTCATCCTAGAACTGATTAAAAATATAACGAGGCTAATTAGGGGATGGTACTGGCCGGCTTCATTCCCATTTACTCGCCCATAACCTATCCCAGACAGAGCCCAAGTTGACTAAAAGTCATAAATGAATTCAAGCATAATAATTCCATATAACTTTAAATAATATTAAGTCTACACTATTACTGTCCGTTTTTGTAATATAGGAAGTTATTGTTAAGACCGCTTTTATACAGTGTGTCCATGAAATAAAGGCGCAAATTTTCAGGAGGTGATTCCTCAAATCAAAACAAGAAATGAAGTTCATTTGAAGAAATTCCGAAACATGCGTAGTTTCGGAGCTACAGGGTACTACTTCAACTGTGATTTGCTAACCTGACATCGCTTACGTCATTATTTGACAAGATGTGATATCATTTGTGACAGTGTCGTCATAATTTTGAGTGTCTGTAGCTCCGAAACTACGCATATTTCGTAATTTCTTCAAATGAACTTTTTTCTTGTTTTGATGTGAGGAATCATCTCCCAAAGTTTGTGCTATTATATCAGATACACCCTGTATATGAGGTGGACGATGCTATACATGTTTATCTTATTAGATGAGACCAAATCTTTGAAGTTTCACTAGGATGGTACAGTTTATAATATGAAGAATGATTACTCTCATAAATGAAAAATACAGACAGGATGAATATCTGGTAACATCATTTATTGTTTAAGATGATTTTATACATTTGGTTAGAAATGTTTACAATTTCAAAACAATAAACATGCGGAACAATGGGACAATTCAAGCAAGTAGACCCCTACACTTTGTTTGTCAATAGAAGCAAGTTATGCAATACAAATACAGTAACTATTATACTAAAATAACAAATTACAAACTTACATCACAAAGAAATATGTCCAAACATACTACGGGACTTAATGGTCAAATTATTCAAAGAAATACTTCAAGAACACTTTACAATAATCACTCACGTAATCGGTATTTTTTTTTCCTTTTTACGCTAAAGTTTCAGGAGCCATCTATAGTCTATGTAAGAAATATAATGTTCAAGTCATGTATAATTGATAAGAATTGAAATGAAAAACGGAATAATATTACCCATTTTGCTATAGAATATTCGATTATTCCTTTTCTCCTCCACTCTTTTTGGATCATTTTGTATGATTATACAAGACTAATTAATTAGTGCACTTTTCACACCTAAACGAAGGTTGGCGCATGCGCAATAACAGCTCGCATAAAGATTGGCGCGGGAGTGTTGCGCTCTTGAGACGGTTCTCATTGACCGTGAAGAGTGTTTGGCTCAGATTGACATTGACAGCGCTACCAAGGCCAGTCGCCTGGTATCTGAAAGGAAGCCTCAAAAAAATCTTTGATTTCCTTTTCGAAACAAAATAAGTTTTTATATTACGAAACATATTACAAATGAAATTTTCTTGTCTTTAAACAACTTGCTTATGTATTCGAGTTCATCTTATACGTTATCAATTTTTCTACAAAAAGCTAAACACTTTCGGAAATAAAAAAAATCCATCCCATTTTAATAAAAAGGAGAACATGTTCTTCTTTAGCTGGACATCTGGTAACCCTATTTTAAGTCACACACAGACAAAATTAAACAAAAAGATGTCGGTCACTAATCAACAACGATATTTTATGAAGAACTTATCCTTAAATGATATACAACCCTCATTGACAAAATGCATGTTGGGTGGCTCAATCCTAAGGGGTTTCTTCAAATGAATGTTAATCCTTTTGCTACGAGAAAGCCTTAAGTATAGAATAGGGTGGGCCGATTTTTTTTTTCAGATATTGGGTTTCGAGTTGTCATCAAAAGTTGTATATTGGTACCAAATAAAGCCATACCAAATATGACCGCCCTAAAACAATATTTAACCGGGCTTCTGGACTCCTAAAGAACACAGTTGTTTTTTTGCAAGTATTATACCAGTTTCCACATTTTTGGGTTCGAGTAGTTAAGAAAAGTTGTGCATTGGTACGAAATTTAGCCATGTCAAATGTGGCCCTTCTTGGCCTTTTTCAAACTAAAATTTTAGCGGGCTCCGGTGCCCTGCTAGATATATTTTGATCCGATTGTGTTTCGGCGAACAAACATAACGTAACATTTGACAACCTTTGCATGCTATTCAAACTCAAATTTAAATAAATCAATAAATTAATCGGCCGTTTTGGGGGGGGCCCTCGAAAAAAAAATGTTCAAAGTTGTGTTTGAGTGCCATGCAAAAGTTATAGAATGTTATGTTTGGTCGCCCAAACACAGCCGGATCAAGGACCCAAGAAAATTATAATTTTGAAAATGGCCATTTTTTTTTCTTCGCAAAAACAGGTATCAAAATTTTAATGTACAGCTATGAAGGAATTTATTTGTTAATCATTCAAATGACTTTTCATTGATGACTACAGTTCCAGATTTGTCATGGTCAGATTTGTTCGATTGTTGAGCAGCTCACAGGGAAACAATCTCTCACAGGCTGCATTTGAAACTTTGCTTTGCTCTTTCCGATAGCAAGATTTACGGTGGCGTGATATCTCACGTGTTCAACTTGTTTTCACAAAGATTTTCACCGCAAATTAGGGATGTACCGATACCACTTTTCCACCGATACCGATACTTTTGGACACATTTCACATATATTATAAGAATTTATTAAAATAATAAATTTATCAACATTGTAATAATATATATTAGATATAAGGCCAAAATTTCACATACGAAAATATAAAGCAGAATTTCATATCACGTTGCACACAGAAAATATATTTCCTCTAAACTTAGTAGATCTCACTTAAAGTGAACTAAAAAGCAGCAAATCCTTGCATAGTGAAATCTTAATTCTAAGTGTCAGTGGTTGATATTTAGAGTGATTTTTAACTAGTTATACGCATTGTATCAGCAAACTATAGGGCAACTCGAGAATTCATTTTATTTTTTTAAATGTTCGTTTTTATATAAATGAACTAATTCTTCAATTTCAATTCACTTTTCGGAATTTATATTCAAATTGAGTACCGAAGTGTTCTTGGTACTCCTGGGCACTTTGAGAAATAAAGGCGGACGAGCGTGGAACTGACCAGTGACCACCCACTTCACTTTCTGCCATAGGTCGAGAATATGTGGTCCCCCCATGCGGCGTTTCATAGCGCATGCGCATTGTACAGGGGAGACCGTTACCTTTTCTAATATGTAAGTAAAGACTAAAAAGAAAATACTGACCAAGTGAGCGTAGAGTGGTTCACTTTCAAAGCATTTTGTTCTTAATCGAAACCTCTGACTCGTTTGAGATTCGAATCCCGGGTGTGCCAACCTGACTGAGGTTACCTTTCTCTTTCCTTCAGTTACTTATTATTCTTTCTAACATGAGCTACTATTTTGGCATGGACGGACTAAAAATATCATTTAAGTAGTGAAAATCAAAGGCGTACACATGCATAAAGTAATCGATAATCATTTAGACGAATTTTAAGTCTAAAGAGACCCATGAAAGATGAGTGTCATTGTTAATATTAAATTAAAAATACTTTGGAAAATGTATTGGTAAGTATCGGTGTCCATTTGCCGGTACCGATACTCCAAAAAGTGGCCGATATCACCGATACCGATATATCGGTACATCCCAATCGCAAATACCGTCAAAAGCACACCATGAAAGGCTTTGTGATAATGTAGTTCGTATTTTCCCGTTAGATGGCAAATCATGTTAGCAAACTTGGAGGAGGATCATTCTCTGTGCTACGAGAATCCAATGATAGATTTTTGAAGACGGATTATATTTTTTCCGATTGTTTAGGCATTATTTTCGTAAATAAATGAATACAAATTGTATCATTTCGTGACTAGTACTCAGAATTCGTGGATGGAAGCAAAATATCCAAATTTCGCAATTATATCGTGCATTAAAAATAACATTTTCAGAAGTGTTAACAGCCATCTATCTACTCCATGCGATTTCTTGAGTGTTTAAAATTTTCGTGAGTTGCGAAATTCTACTGTCTCTTATCTATAGGTTACTGCAGTTGTGTCGATAATCTTGACTTTACTAATAATATTTCTTTCTTGGTTCACAAATATATTACAGATGGCAGCGATGGTCAGCTTAGAGTTTTTGTCATTTTATCTTAGAAACGATGTCATGAAGTTAGAAATTAATAGTGTGATTATTTGTAGAACAAAAGAGCTTACTCACTAAACTAATGGTTCTCAACCAGTGTGTTTTGACACGCTAGTGTGCTCCAAAGTGTAAAGGAAGTCAGAACAAATTGCTCGAAGCTTGAGCCAATACCAGCACCCAATCATGTCTCAACAAATTTCTTTCTTTTAGATTTTATTTCGGAAACAATTGATCCAAGGAAGGTTTTTCCTTTTATTCTCACACTTTTTTTTTACTCCTCCGTGGGTGAGTGGTAACGCTGTTCCCTTTAATTATCAAGGGGTAAAGTTCGATATCCGGTAGATTCGAATCCCACTTCAAACTGTAGTCCCGCCTTTAGGACGTAATCTTTACCCGATAGAAGGCAATTACAAACCATTGATTAACTTTGTCCTGCCTCTGGGGAGAACATTATCATCAGTGGGAAATGGTAGGATGCATACGAGAGTGCAGCGGTATATTGAATGCATAATTACGAGGGGCGTTCCATATTGATTTACACTTTTTTTTTACACTTATAAGAACCTTTATGCCTCGGCAGATACATCCACTTTCTCAACATAGTCTCCATTAAGAACTACACACTTGCGCCACCGATGTGGCAACTTCTCTATGCCCTCTGCGAACCACTTTTTCGGAGTCTGTCGCACCCACGTCCGGACAGCGTCTTGCAGTTCCTGGAAGTCGGCGAAATGATGTCCACGCAGCGGTTTCTTCAATGCCCCGAAGAGGTGGTAATCAGAAGGGGCCAACTCAGGAGAATAAGGTGGGTGTGACAGCACCTGGAATCCCAGCTCATTAATGGCAGTCGTGGTTGCCCGACTCGTGTGGGAACGAGCGTTGTCGTGTTGCAGGAGCATACCTTTCTCCCATTTTCCTGGTCGTTTCCTCTGAATTGCACCGCGCAAACTCCGAAGCGTTGTCACGTATGACTCGCTGTTAATGGTGGTCCCGGGTTCCAGCCAGTCAATGAGTACGATTCCATCCTTGTCCCAGAAGATTGTTGCCATGCGTTTGCCTACGGAGGGCTGTGTACGGAACTTCTTTGGCGTGGGGCTGCCTTGATGCTTCCACTGCATTGATTGGGCTTTGGTCTCTGGCTCATTGTAGTGCAGCCAAGTCTCATCGCCAGTAACAAGTTTGGAGCTTGGACATGAAGCTTTCTTGGTCCTGGCTGTAGCGTTGCAGAAGATCACTACTCACGTCCTTGCGCTGTTGTCTGTGCAGCATTCAGGAATTTGGGAACCCACCTGGCAGACACCTTACCCATCTTAAGGTGTTCGTGCACTGTGCGGTACAGAGTGCTTCTGGCATGTCCTGTGGCCGCCTCCAGTTCCGTGAATGTGATGCACCTGTTGTCCTGAATAAGCCGCTCCACTCTTGAACTGTTCACTGGTGTTGTCACAGCCACTTTCCTTCCAGAACTGGTTCCCTTCGCCGTTGATGTGCGGCCACTTTTCCAGCCGTCCACCCAGTTGTATCCATGGTGGATCCTCAAAGAAGAAAAAAAAAACGTGTAAATCAATATGGAACACCCCTCGTAGGTGTGCCGGTAAGCAAAAATATTAAGGAACACTGACTTATCGTAACAAAAGAAAATGAAGTATACAGCAAGGAGTAAATGGAACCATTTCCTTTTTCAAAAAGTAAAACTTGCCGACTAAAAAACGTACTGTTAAAAGTCTAGGAAATCAACTTCATTGTAACCAGAAAGTGCATTTTATAAAACCCCACTCTTCAAACTGAATGCAAGTTCTTTTCTCCACTGATAAATTAATAAAATACTTTTCTTTCCTCCTATCAGTGAACGTGAAATTTTCATACCATTAACACTTATATATAAAGGGTGAAATTCACCCAATACAATTATTGTGTGCATAGGTGTGCGTGAACACGTGAATGACTCACTAAAATTCGAAGTAAGCCTTATTGTGAACACATGGTCATGGTGGTGCAGTCAGACAGGAGGAGTCTTCACACAAGGGGTCCGACTATGATGCGGTTAGTGGGAGAAGTTGATCCGAGAGAGAGAGAGAAAGAGAGAAAAGGAGAGAGGGGTTGGTCTCAGAAAAAGAAGAGTGGGAATTACGCGGTTCCCTGGTACAAAGCATGCAGTCTTTCCATATGTAGGTCTAGTTAACCCAATGTTGCAATCTGATATATTTTTTTGATTAATGTATCAAATTATAATTTATAATCTTCCTTCTTTTTTTTAACAAAAAAAAATGGAGATAGATAAAGTTGATAAGGTTATTAAAATTAGAAAGAATCACAATCGGAGATGGTTAAAAACTAGCTTTCAACTTCCGGGTATACTCTTCGGTCAACATGACAAAGCTAGAAATTAAAAATGACGTACTGTACTCACTTGCTTCTTCAGATCTGAATTGGATTCCCAGAGAAAAGAAACTACTTAGATGACTGCTTAGTGCAAGACGAGTAGACGTACTCAATCAAGCGTTTTTCACCCATCAGTGGATTGATAATTGCTCAATATGATGATGATAATGGCGAACTATAAAATTGAATATATGATAAACCTTATTTGTTGTTTATGCTGATTGAACCGTCTAATAAGGAGGAGTATCTTCATTTCGTGTTGAAGAGATAATCAAAACGTAAGTTCCGATCGGCCTTAAGTAAACGCCAGAACGTTTGTTCAAGTCTGTTATGCTATTATTTGATGTGCATACTGTCCACTAATTTTTTGACATTTCTGTCATTATTCAGACATTTGTCATGCCGGAATACCATTCCGTCATCGTTGAGTGATATTTCTGAATATTTATCGTATTTTTTTGCATTCAATTGGTACTGTTACTACTACTACTACTACTAATAATAATAATAGTATTATTTTTTTCTGGAACTTTCAAATTGTCTACAGGCAGGACTATCCGCAAGGACCCTGAACAAGGTGAACTCGTGGTGGTTTGCATTACGATACCATTTACAAGCGAGAGCGATGTGGAAAGGGAGATGTGGGGGAAAAGTCGGCATTGGGAAAATATCAGGGGGTTCGAACTGAGGAATTTCTGCATGCAAACCCAATTGAGTCACGGTCGCTTGACACTGAGGTGCCTTATGGGTTTCGAACATGCATCCCATGACTACAAGATGAAGAACGTAGCCACTTATCTTCAGTGGGGGACACTGCATTAATAAATGAAAATAATTATGGTTATCGAGAACAATTTACAACCTCTCTTGTTGTCCTTGAACTTCAAAAGGAAAAAAAAAATACAGAGTCAGAGTTGGAAACACTAAGTCTTTCCCCTATCAGGATATTAAAACTCATCCCTTATCGTACTAATAAATGGCTTCCTTAGTATCATTTTTGTGGGTGCAATGTTTTTATCATAGTGATAGGAACCTAGAAAACAAAGTCGATTAAAAGGGTAATGTCTATTAGCACTACTGACCTTGCGCTTTATTCTTCCTATAGGGTAATAAGGAATATTTACTGATTTGACGTCATCATATACATAGAGGGAAAAAGATGGATTCCTTCATTTGAAAAGGAGAAAGAAAGCAATGTTTGAGCATAGTTATTTGAAAGTAAAGAAAATAATAGCAAGCAGATTGTCATTATAACTGAAGATGTAAGACCAGAGTTTCAGTCAGTCCTCGTGGTCGAATTCGGAAAATTATTGGCTATTGGTTGGCGTTGGGGTAGGCGCCGTTAATTAAAACTCTGTTTACACCAGTAATTCTGCCTAAGTTGTGAGACTCTTTAAGGTTTCTTCAGTCCCGCCAGGTGAATGCCAGTTTGATACATAAATTAGAGGTCCTGTTCGCTACGTTCCTCATCACTCCTCACGTACGTTGTGCTCGACTAAGAACATCACCACTCAGAAAAGAAGGGGGCGTAGATTCCAGGATAATATATTAAAGAAAACAATAAGTGCGAATTTCTGAATCATTTTGTGTAGAATACATTGAGTGGCAGCAAAGCTGGTAGAGTGTCAGCTTAGGGATCGGAAGGTCCTGGGAACGACCACAGCGGCAGACCATCTTGATGGAGGTATTTCCGAGGTTTTTCCTCGGTTACATCATGCTAATGGTTTAATGTATAATAATACAGACATTAAATTCTTTGACTATACAGCTCAAATTGTACCATTACATTCCAAAACGCCTATACATTTATGTTCAATTCTATTAATGTGATGAACGGGGGATATTTCTCCCGTCAGAGCACGTAGCTTTCATACCCTCCGAAGAGATCAAACATACTCACTCCTGGACATGTAAAAATACCACCTCCTTAGGAGAGGTTTATCTGGCAGAAACCCTAGTCAATTGGGTGTTGTATGATTAGCGGAATGACTATCGTATTACCTTTTTCTGACTCCCGTAAGTGACCAAAGACTTCCGTTATTATTTTTTTTTTTCAAGCATTTCTCACAATGTTGGGCCAAACTTAAAAAAATCCAAGAACCTCCCGCTGGAAATGACAACAAACAATTACAATTTTACCGTGTATTGCTTTGTGGTTACCCACTGGGTAATGACATTGATACATGGAATAAAAAAAAAACTTACAATTTTAGATATAGAACAGTCCATAAAAAGAAAGCCTTCCTTCATCCCATGTTAACGTCTAAATCTTAACCATCAAGAGATAACCCTGTGCAATAGTGTGTGGTTTCCTACCCAAACGCTGCCCTCCAGTCTCTAGAACCAAGGTTTCTAAGAAAAGATCCTGCGTGTTGATGCAGCGGATAGTATCTGGTCCCTGTTTCAGTTTTAGGGAAGTCGTGAAATGGTGTAGTTCGAAATCCACTTTAACAAAAACTGTAGGTCCCGTCCTTAGAAGTTAACCTGCTCGTTTAGGACGTTAACAACAATTCAAACAAGCAATTGAGAGTAGTGAGCAGTGAAATACCTAGTTAAAGAATTAAAATGCCGTCTAGTGCCTGTTATGAACAAGTGGGTACGTTCAAATTATTTCCGAAATTTTTAGATTCAGGAGCATTTGTACACTTAACTTTTGACGATCACGAAAGATGGTAATCTGTGTCATAATGCCTTATTGGGTTTTGGTAACTTATGAACAACAAACAATTGCAGAATATAAAATTACCAATGAAAAGAAAAGAAAGTTAGAAAAAATAAAACAAAAACAAAAAAGCGAACAGCACATCAGAGCCACCAACAGCATGCCAGAAAGCTTGTCAACCATTTTGATTTATGACTTGTACTCAGAACTAACGGTCTAAAGACCACTGGTTCACGGTCATTCATGAAGAATTCCTGGTGTCTTGTTCGCATGTATAGAGAGAGGGGGTGGAGGAGATGTAAGGAACAAACAAAAAAAAAATCTAACAACAAAAAACAAAACACTGTACAAAACCAGAAAGGTATACAACAAGTTAACATCACTAAGGCATCTGATGGTTTGCTTGTCTTTCCAATCTCGCCAATCATTGGCTATTAAAATCAACAAAGAATTTGTCTTCACAAGTAACTTCTTTCCTCTCTGTTGTATAAGTCATACACAGGCTCTTAACATTGTTGATGCTAGATTCTGTTGAATGACGGGTATTTATTTATACGTTTTTTTCTTTCCTCTATCTCTTTTCACTTTACGAAACACGAGTTTGAAAAGTACGTTCGTTTTCTACAAGACTTGATTGCTGGCTGTTGGTTTATGCGATTTTCTCAAAGAGACAGAAAGAAAAGGAGGATACCAAAGTGATAAATGAGTTTAGATGAAAAGAAAGGAAAATGAACAGTAAAGCGAAACACGTAATGTCTCTTATTGACACACGAAAATTAAGTTGAAATTAATCTTCGTCTAGGAAAAGTTGTTCTTTATATGAACGTAAATGTTTTAAAAGAAAAGACTTTTAAAAAATTTTTGTGTGGATGACTAAGTCTATATGACTTTGCATGATCTGGTCAACTGTTAAATAAACTATTAGTGTATAAAATATATATATTCAGGGGAAAGAAAAAAGGTCTTGTGGTTTCTATAAAGAGTTTTAAATGCTCTTTTTGAAAGGAAATATGATTTTTAGAAAGGTTGAGAGTGATTAGGAAGCCCAATTACACTCTAAGTAGAATTAAATCTGACAACATGATCAATAAAGGAATTTAAATAGTTCAGCAGCTGCTTCACAAGGTGGGGGGGGGGGATAACTGTTAAGAGAATTTTCTAAATTCAGACCCCTTCCCCTTGGAGCAATAAAAAAATTCAGCCCTTAGTATTGAAAATGAAAAACGTTCCAAGACTACCCAAACAAATAATACTTGGAAATGTATACACTATTATTATTATTATTATTATGTATCTTTAGAAAATATGTACCTGTATCTGCTGTTAATAACAAAAAAAAATATAAAAAAGACTTGTACAAAATTATAACAGGTATCACATGTTCTGATTCTAAATTTCTCCGTGTATAATGACTTGTGCTATATATTTGCTTTTTTGCTGTTCTTAGCACATTGTAATAAACAAATCAATAAATTAAATTAAATTATTATATGCAGTCTGTTGCCTGTTTTGCCTGATTTTATCCAGGCAAGTAGCTAACGTTTTAAATATTAAATTCGGAAGAAAAATTCCGCTCGAATTGACTGGAATATTCATCTTACAGGACCAGAAAGAGATAGTACTTTTAGAAAGCATTTTCATAAGAGAAAAGATGAAAAAAAAAATCGCTAGAAAAAGATGGGATTTTGATAGTCTTTTCGGTCGTGAATGATAATGTAATATAGTTTAGATGAATTTCCGTATATTGAGACTACAGTTTTAATAATTTCAAAACCGATGCAGTAAAATATTGAAAATGTGTATGAAAAGAAGCAAAAGGCAGCATTTATTCAAAAGTACGTAGTAAAGAGAAAACAGGAATGTTCTTATGAGTGAAAAACATGAAGGAAACGGAAATTGTACCTGCTACGTCCCGACCAGCGATATAACGCTTTATCGCCTATACTAGCGGAGCAACTGCCAGAGAACGCATTCGAAACTCGAAAGGGTCTATTTCGTCCCGTCAAGCATTTTCAAAGATTTCTTGCATGTGTCTTACTACTAACGTCATTGATATCAGTGAGAGAAGTTATCAGGGCTTCGTCTTTCGATAACCTTCGCGGTAATATATGGTGTATAACAAACTTCACTAGTACCCTAGACCATATAGGAGGGTACTCAATGCTATATATACTCAATGCTAGTACCCACGTTGCATTGTGAACCACTCTAAAAGATGAAAAATCACTCTTTCAAGATTGAAGAATAAATTACATCCGTAAGAGATAGGAATCCCATTTTGAAACATCATATTTACTAACCATAACGAGATGGTTTCGTTAAAAAAAAACACACACAAAATTTTTCGGTTGAAATTAATAAAATAGTGAAAAATTCCGCATTTCTAATTTAGTGTGTAACATTGCAGCGGATCAATGCTTCAGAGCTGGCGCAGGCCTGGTAATCTAGGCTGAAGATGTATGTTGTTTCCAATCAATCACACAAGGCGAATTGTGGGATAGTATATTGAATTAACCAAAGCCAACGCCGGGAAAAGTGTTATAAAAATCGTAATAAAAGAGGAAATGAAACCAAATTTTTACCTGACATACCTTTATGGTTGAGAAATGAAGGTACATTACAAGAGTTGGTGGAAGTTACCCCCCCCCCCCTCTGTATATACAGTGGTTCAAGTTGGGTGACCTTGGGATCCATAATCCTTTAGAATTCACTCTGTCAGGAAAAAATAATTTCCACCGTAGCCATACTCGCTTTAGACGACGTGTGGTTGCCCCCATCTTGCTGGTACCAGCCAAGTGTCAGTTCCTCGTCATCCAACTGATTCACAAATTCATGATGAAACAATACCTGATACACTTCACTGTTGACAGTATTATCAAAAAAATTGGCCCAATGATGCGCCGCTGTGATAATGCACAGAACACGTCCACCTTTTGTGAATGAAGGGGTTCCTCAAAGACTGCATGCGGATTGCCACTACTCCAAAAACGTGTGTTTTACGAGTTCACGTATCTTGACAAGTGGAACCACGCTTCATCACTGTACCACGTGTACTGCAATATTCCTGGTCTTTCAGCGATAAATCGCTGAAACCAATGGCAGTATGTTAAGCGTTATCATGGGCAGTCTGTGTCAGTTCCTGAACAAATGTAAACTTGTAGGCTTGCTTTCTTAGCAGCTCTGTGACAAGTGCTCCGCCACAGGTTCGGCCGTGGCTCCGCTTTAGTCCAGTTTCCTGCGATAAACGGCGAAGAGACTTTGTGGGTGACGCCAACAATCGTGTCTTTACCTCTTTTATTAAGATTTTTATAACACTTTTCCCGGGGCCCCTTACAAGTGGGACACCCTGTAGTTAAAGAATAACGCAGGATAAGAAGGTTGTAACGATAAGTCTCTCATTATCGTTAGTATCGAAAGTAAAGTGAAAATGCTAAGACCATATTGCCGTAAATCGTGTGAAATTACTATGCATTGTATAGTCAAGACCGTGCAATTGGCAACGCTGGTTCAAATATATGAAAGGCTACAAGCGCACGCACACACATGTACGAATACAGAGCACGCATAAATCATGATTGGCTACACGCTGCGCATGCGTCAAGCTGAAACGCGGTTCTTGATTTCATAATGATGTCTACTCACATTAAAATGAACAATAACAACGAAAAACAGTAAGATTGCCGAAAGTTCATTCCACAGTTCTGTTCACGATCTGGACGCAAATCGACATATTCATTATTGTAACCTGATCACCATCAATAACAATAGCACGATCATCTCTAGTATTCTACTGGTGCAGCTCTTTCAAGCTTCACTGTTCTTCCTGGTCTTGAGTCGTGTATCTATGCGCATAACAAACATAGGTCTCCTCCGCTTCAGTATGACGCAAATAGCACCAGACCAATATGATTGGCTGATAGAAAATAGTTCATAGCGAAACGTCAATATGTGAACCTACAGTTAGGTGTACGCGTACATTGAAGCTGGACCATACCTTCAACCTGACGCAAATCCCAGTATAACAATAAGGCAACTAAGGTTCTTTACTGACTCTTCACTGACATAGAATAAAGAAACAATACAGGATTATTCAGTGTACACGCCTATTAATAAAAAGGACGCTGCTTGTAGTTTCTACCTCCGTTTAATTGCTCAGTTAGATATAACATTTCAAGTTAACTGTCCCTTTGTTGTACTTGCAACGTATAGTATTTCGGTGTTGCCAAATTGTACAATTTTAGACTCAGAAAAATATTCCACTAGCCATATTCTCTGAATTTAAGTTTACATCCACCAAGCCGAATGACGTATTACAGGAAAGAGCCTGAGTCTAACTTGGATGACATTTTCTAGACCATGACCAACATGCCATGCACCTGTGCCTTGTCGTCTTGTAGTCACGTCACATGTCATAATTTGTTTCGTAATCAGTAGCAGAAGAAATTGGAGAAGGGCCCGGAACCTGTTTCAAGGATTCATTCTGGCATTCACCTCGTCCAACTGAAGGAAAAAAACGGGAAAACCTTCGTACGATGTCGGTTAAAGAAAGTAGGGTCAAATTCAAAAGGGAACAGGGTATATCTGTGAATTAGGGAAAGAAACAAATTAAGTCACTGTTCATGCAGAAACTGAAAATTGAATTATGCAATTGGAGGAAGGAAGAAAAACGAGGCAATTGTAGGAAGGCATAAAATAAAGATGCAATGGGTAGAACCCATGGCCAATGGCAGAAAGAGAAGAAGGCAATTGGTGGGAGGTATGGTTGCAGGCGGAAAAAGAACGAAACTGATGGAAGGCATGGTCAATGGCAGAAAGAGAAGAAAGAAATTATAAGAAGGCATGATTGAAGGAGGAAAAGGAGGCAATTGAAGGAAGGTATGGTCGGCAGCAGAAAGATAAGGAAGTAATTGGTGAAAGACATATTTGAAGGCGAAAGAGGAAAAACCTAAGGAAAATATTTCAGTTGCAGAAAGAGAAGAAGGAGATTGAAGGAAGAGATGGGTGAAGGTAAATAATGGAGGCAATTACAGAAAGGTATGGTTTAAGGCAGAAAGAAAACCAGGCAAATAGAGGAAGGCAGAAAGAAAACCAGGTTATTAGGGGAAGGCATCGCTGACGACAAAAAGAAAAGAAGACGATTAGAGGACAGCATGATTGAAGGCAGAAAGAGAAGAAGGCTATCAAAGGAAGGAATTTTTGATTACAGAAAGAGAAGAAGGCATGGCTGAAGGCAGAAAGAAAAGCAGGAAATTAGAGGAAGGCATGGTTGAAG
>JAGDQP010015045.1:2771-20685 GCA_022664845.1 Lepisma saccharinum | reverse complement strand
GAAGGCAGAAAGAAAAGCAGGAAATTAGAGGAAGGCATGGTTGAAGACAGAAAGAGAAGGCAATTAAAAAAAGGAATGGTTGAAGGCGGAGAGAGAGAAAGACAGTTAGAGGAAGGCATGGTTGAAAGCAGAAAGAAAAGCAGGAAAATAGAGAAAGACAGAAAGAAAAACAGGTAATTAGGGGAAGGCATCGCTGACGACAGAAAGAAAATGAGACAATTAGAGAACGGCATGATTGAAGGCAGGAGTGAAAGAAGGAAAGCATGCTCAATAGCAGAAAGGAGAAGGACACATGCAAATCATAGTTCATTTTAGGGAAAGAAAGGATTGTGCACTAACATAAGGAAGGAGAATGCAATACCGGGACTAATGGAGGAAACTAAGCATGCTTAGAAGGATCTGTAGAATAGGGAAAGAGTGAAAATGTATTGAAACAAGTCTCTCTCTTGCAAATCCACATCTGTAGCAGGCCC
The DNA here is from genome assembly GCA_022664845.1 of Lepisma saccharinum. NCBI lineage: Eukaryota > Metazoa > Arthropoda > Insecta > Zygentoma > Lepismatidae > Lepisma > Lepisma saccharinum. Next base: position 20,212 of record JAGDQP010015045.1, on the reverse strand, counting down.
TAAATCGAAAATCGTGCTTTGATTCTGCAATTGAATCGAAAATTCAGATTTTAACAAATGAAAGAAGAAAAAATAGAAAATTAAGATTTAGAAAAGAGAAGAAAACGAAATAGGCTTAAATAAGACTTAAAACAAATAAATGAGAACAGTGAAAGCTGTCTACAATCAAGAAAGATAGACCTGCTTTCAATTCATGTTGTGTATTTATAAGATCATACACATGAAAACACAACTTATTCGTATTCCTGCAACCTACATGCCATATTATTCACTAATCGTCAAGTAAAGGACCATAACATGAATAATACTTCTGGAGTGAAGACGAAAAGTTACGAATGAAACTATACACACTTTCGTAAGATATAAATACAAAGAAAAAAGTGACAATTACTTAACGTCACGCCGAAAAACAAGATGGCACGGAAAAATTCAATCAGCTTACAAAATAAAAGCATTTTAATGCTGATCTCATAGCGTGTTTAATTTTTAAAAAAATATCAGAAAAACTACTCTTTAGCATGAGCACAAAACAGATGAAAAGATTTATTAACACAATATTATAAGCGTATATCAGATCGCTTAACTTTAGATTAGCTGTCATACGGACCGCTGCTTTCTGTAACACGTTTTAAACATTGCTTGCTGCCTGTCAGTTGATTTGACAGAAGGACCTAGAAAGGAAGTTACAGGCCTTTCTTTCTCTTCATCTTATGAAGTCTATCTAAAGAAATCATGTTCAGGACTGAAGCCTCGAATCGTGCTGTGTTCTCATAGCTTGTCTTGTATTTATATGTCACTCAAATGCAATAGAAATGAAAATCGCTTCTAATAAGTTTTGTATATCGAGCTGAACTAAATGGGAGTTTATTGTACGAGACCGTGTTGGAAGTTATTTAGGGGACTAATGTATTTTGTTTCAAAAGTATTAATGAAAATTTAATCAGTGGTAAACAATTTTTACACTTCCCTGCCACTTAGTAGCAATTTTGTACGCATACAGTGGTTTTCTTATAATGTTTTGTAAAGCGTGGGAAAACGAGTAAATTTAGTCAAATGACTGGCATAAATAGGAAACAAACCTATATCGCGCTATCCAGTGTCCACCCGTAAAATGCAATCTTCCGCCCTAAATGACGGAGGCTAACTGACTACCTATTAATAGTAATATTCTAATCTGTTTCATTTATTATTATTATTATTATTTTCGTGTTCTACACGTAGGCATGTGTGTGAAAGCAAGCCCATGGGAAAGGTGAATCAGTGGCGGTTTGTCGTTGCTGTCCACCAAATGAAGGTGAATTCTTCCAGTTTAAAGTACTGGACCTGTTACAGGACTTACAGAACATGAGTTTCTTTCCACCATCAGGTTCAATGCATTCTCGCTGAGAATCGAACCCGGAACCTCTTGATCAAAGAACGAGATCAAAACCTCTCATCAGCGGCGAAGAGATGAACGTAGTAAGAAATACAACAGTGAATGTTGGTAAGGGAAATGTTTTTGGCTGTTTCTTGAAGTTTTCTTCATAATCCTCTAATTTATTAATAATAGAGAACATATCTTACTAAGTTGGAGGTGAAACCGAGTGGTATAACGTTCTCACTTTCGGTGCGATTGGGCCCGGGTTCGACGCCCGTGAGAGCTTCCAACTTCGGATATTTACCTAATATCGTGATACAAATTGAGATGCTGCTTAAAATTAAGAGTAGCGCGCCATGGTCTGGAAAACCAGATAAAGCAACGATAAACTACTGTAGTCGTTGCGTTGACGAGGTGACACCTCTTTGAAAGAAAACCTTCTCAGAAAGACCCTCAAATCGGCTATTGAACCAATGAGTTTAGTTTAGTTTAATAAGCTGAGGAACATAGCAACATCAACGGTGATAATGCCAGCATGGATTTTCTATCATTGATATAATCTGCTGCATTTTTTTTTATTTTGTGTTTTTCTAGTCCCTTTTTTAAAGGGTTGATTCTATCACCTAAAAGTTCTTGATGTATAGTGTGGTCCTGAAAGGAACATGAAAGGTTCAGAAACAGGGGGAGCTGACGAGATTGGGGGAAGAGGGGCAACAGAAGAACGCACCGAAGAGGAAACTGAAAACTGCAAAATTGATATGCACGCTAGCACTGGCGTGAATAGGGAGAGGTGTCAATACCGTACAAGAAAAACATGAATAATGATCTCTCGTAGCATTTAGTTCAACCAGACATACACAAAAAAAAAAGGAAGTGAAAAAAGAACACACGCATGTACTCTCGCTCACACACACATACACACGCATGTCTCCCTCTGAACACATTAACCGACCACACCATCGATACTTGTATACTGGGAATCAAGCGGACACGACTTCAATTCTCGGTCGAAACATTTACTGATATTTTCCCACCCATGAGTTTGTTGATACTCTGATGGTGGACAGGTGAACCAAGCAGACGTTGAAGGCTAGTCATTTTACCCTTTTTTCTAGTGTGATTTAGCTCACATATTCTACTTTGTAAATAGAACAACACTATTGGAATAAAGGGACACTTTTACCTTTACATGGCATCTGTATATTTTGTGCAGAACATGCCCGAATAAACTCGTTTTTTTTTTTAATTTCTTTCAAATATAACGAGAAAAGTGACAGATTCACTATAGTTTCCGTGTCTTAGTTGAATAATAAATAATAATAATAATAATAATTTTATTAGTCGTTAGACAACTATTTACAGTTGTAATAGACTTCGTCGTAGAAAAAATACAATAAAATATAGAATTATACAATAAAATTTAAGATTATACAATATGTACGTAGTTTAATAATGGTCCCTTAAATAAGTTTCAAATTCACCTACGCTATATAGGCAACTATTTTTAAGCATATTTTTAATATAGCTGTCAAACCTTTTCTGATTCATATCACGAATAAATGACGGTAACAAATTAAAATATTTCACTCCACAGTACCTATAACTATGTTGCGTCTTACTTAGTCTTACATACGGCGTATCCATATTATCTTTCTGTCTTGTATTATAGTCATGGATATCGGTACGTCTTGTAATTTGAGCATAGTTTTCTTTGACATACATTAGACTCTGGTATACAAATATCGATGGTACAGTCATTATTTTATATTCACTATATAATTTTTTACAAGATACTCTATCAGATACACCCTTTATACATCTAACCGCTTTCTTTTGCCATTTAAATACATTTAAAGCCCCTTTAGAATTTCCCCAAAATAAGTTACCATATAGTAGATGGGGATGAAAAAAAGCATAATACGCAGAGATCAATAGGTCTTCTCCTACAGATGTCTTTAACTTTCGGAGCATATATAAAACTCTAGCAAGTTTTTTACACATTTCGTCAGTATGTCTATTCCAATTGAGTTTTGCATCCATATATATACCTAAAAGTTTGACAGATTCAATATTACTATCATTAGCATTTTCGTGGTTCAAATTGAAATAGAGTGCAACAGTTTTTGCAGCATTCAAGGTTAGTTCATTATGCAAAAACCAACTTGAGGACGCTATTATCATTTCTTTATTTTTTTCTTGTAGTGACTTTGTGTTTTCTGCATTTGTAATAAAGATGGTATCATCAGCATACAAAACAGATTTATGTGGTAAACAACTAGGCAAATCATTCATATATACAACAAAGAGAAAAGGACCAAGAACCGAGCCCTGCGGTACTCCAGTTTGTATGATTTATTCTTCTGACTTTACATTCATAATAAAGTAAAGGGCTTTCAGTGAGATCAATCCGGTTCAATCCCCGCTCTCAGTTAGGATATCAAAACCGCTTCTTGAAACTTGCGTCAAGATGTGTACAGAATGTCTTTAAAAGTGATTGAGTTCATGTATTTAAAGTGTGCTGTTTTTTTTTTTTCAGTGTAGCAGTTGCGTCTGCCAGTAAATGCGGTGCTAGATAAACCAATCAAATCTTCATATGCCTAGCATTGTGTCTCGTCTTTGTTAAATTCGCTATTCCCATACGCACAATGAAACCCTTCCGCATAGGCAACCAAAACTACATGGATGTCGTTCTGGTTTCATAGTTGCAGTAGAGGGGTGAAAATATTATGATTGCCTACACTAATAGCAGAATAAGCTTAAATCAAGCTAGTCATACTAGTTGGCACCTGACAAGCATAATGCAAGCTTACCATATCAAGCTTGTCACAACAAGGAGTGAAATAAGCTTGCAGTGGCACTATAGCGGCCAAGTATATCAACACAACTGCCTACGCTCAGCTTAAATCGAACTTGCAAAATCAATTAGTAGAGTCGATTTCAAACTTAAATCAAGCTTGTTCATCAATAGTAACTACACAAGCGAAAATCAAGCTTGTATGCTATGTGGGTAAGTGAAGATATTTCTTCTCATTGTTCTAACTCCTTGACGGTTGTCATGGTTTTGCTTTGTGAAAAAAAAACTTCAAGAACAATAGAAATATGTAGATCTATTTATAGGAAGAACATTACTTCTGGCGTATAAAATGTATGTTAGTCCAAATGAGTCACAGTGATCGCTGCTTTCTATATGAATTGGATTTATAGGAAAGTTCAAGGAATCAAAAAGGTGATCGCTGATATGTACACTCGGATTCAGATAAAATAGCCAGTGAGTGCGATAAATTACTCAATTTGGCAATATCGAAGCAATACTTGATATAAATTTAAATAAGCTTGTGTTCCCCTTCTGTGTGCTGGCAGATAGTAAATTTTCGGACTGAGGGAAAATATTCCAATTCCTTTCTGTTTGAATGTGAATGTACATTGATAGTAAGTTGTCGTATAAAGATAGTACCTTGAAGCAAAAGTGAATTTAAGCACTTTTGCAGCTATTTCTTGTAAGAGGTCTACATTAAACAATGGAGACCTGCACGGACAGGGCTTGGGCGGGCCAGCTCCGCTATTTCTTTCGGCCGGGCCGGGCTTGGGCGGACCGACACTGCTTTCTCTTCAGGTAGGGCCGGGCTCGTGCCGATTAATTGCACTTCTTTAAAGCAGTTCAGTAATTATTGACTTTCGTTAAACGATAATTGGAATAAAGTCAAACGTTCAAGTCTGTGTGCACGCCACGTGGAGTGAAAGGTGTTACAAACAATGCAATATTTACAGTTGGTGTTGCTTAGCGGCTCCACTTTCGCTATAGAGGATTAGTTGATCACCGGGGCATTGACCCCAGTCGGCAGTCACACGAGTTACTGCATGCCCTTCCCTCAATAAATAACAAAAGACAGTATGCGTATTGAAGTTTCCTCTGATGGTCCGTGTCAGTACCAGAATATGGTCAATCCAACCACTGGATCCCAGGGGGTGAAACAGTGAGAGTTGTCGTTTTGATATAAAAATGAAAGGAGACCGCATTCTTTGTTTTTCTCTCCACTTCAGCGACCCGCAGGAAGAAATGGTGCATGAAGTCAGGGTTGCAATCTAATACGGTGTTAAGTACCGCGCAAATATAGGTCTTGCGGGTGGGGTCAAATTTCTGATAATTTGTTTTGTAAATAAATGTTATACTTTGACTAGTTACTTCTTTGCTGGATTTAAGAAACCTGCGACTACAAGTAATTATACTGTTCAAAGCAGCGAAAGAATTATTTTTATAATTTGTGTTAGAAATAAATTGAAACGGCAATCCTGTATAATGAAATTAAAATGACTAGCAAATCTGAGCGCATCACATTGTTCAAACACTCACATAGGCTTGTATGCATTGTATTGTTATTATTATTATTATTATTATTATTATAACAGATACAAATATATTGGGCCTCGAGTTAAAACTTTTTAAAATTTATCTGGCCGATCTCGGGCCAAACATTTTTGAAACTTATCGGGCCGGGCTCTAGCCAAAAACGTCTAAAGCTTTCCGGGCCTGGCCTGAACCGTCCTATGTACATTCGGGCTAGTTTGGGCTTGGGCCGAAAAAATCGGCTCGCGCAGGTCTCTAGTATGGATACTGTTTTTTAGTGTGTTTATTGCATAGCATTTTAGGATAACCCTGCTGGTACATCCATATCCAAGGTGGACTGCATTTCCCAATGTCCTGAACAAGACGACTGCAGAAGTGCGGGGTGAATTTTAGATACATTTTTTGTTCTCTACCCAACTGCAATAAAAAGATATAGGATGTTACTTAATGTAATAAAAATGTTATTTGGGGTCACAAAATATTCCCTTTTCCAAAGTAAAAATTGTTGGACTAGACGTTGTTTGCTCTTTCTATGGTCACAGTAGGTGAACATAAACCTTTGAGATTAGTTCAACAGTATGGATTTGCTTAGAGAATAAACAGAGAAAGAGAATTGTGAGTTTTATCCACGTACAATGCGATTAATGTGTATTTTTTATGTATTTCATTTTCGAAGTTACTGCATTTTAAACATTATTTCTTTCCTTGTATTTTCAGGGTTTCAAGAAGTTCAGGAAAACCGGAGTGAAAGGCACTTACCGACACTCCGCCTCAATGTATCAAGCACCATCATCGTGTATCTTAGAGCTGTGTTGTACAAAATTTGGAATCGGCGATTCCATTAACGGTATAAATTGAGATCTAAAATTTTTAAAAAAATATGGCAAAAAGAATTTAAATTTGAATGTATTGGTGGTCTTTAGGTATCTTTTACTCAGGCCAGGATAGGGTTGAGGAGAAATGTTGGTTAGTATATTGTCGGCCAGAACCTAATTAGTAGGAAACCATCACGGCATTTTCCTGGTGACACTGAGGAAAATCTCTGGGAAAACCTAAGTCAGGATGGGCTACCGGTAGGATCGTTTCCAGAAACTTTGTAATGATAAGCCAACGCTCTATCAACTGAGGTACGGCCACTCAGTACTCATATTACGTATCCACATATTAAATGCCTAACCGTTCTGCATGCCTGTCCATCAGACGGTTTTTAATACACTTTCCGTGGATCTAGAAAGCTGAATTTTGGAATGAAAATTCGTGGACAGATTGGAATTTCGAAAAAAAAAAAAAAAAACTTAATTATCCCCTTAAGTCTCCAATGACACCCCAACCCCTGGTTTCAAAAATACACTTCCCGTTGGGTTAGAAATTTAAAATTCTTCATGAAGATTTAAGGGTACTTTGGAATTACAGGAAAAATAAAAATCCTGTTAAATACCACAATAATACCTCCTTTATCCCCGGGTATATATCGAAAGTGGACTTTCCGTTGGTCTAAAAACTGAATTTTTGCAAGTTTGTTCCGCAGCAGGTCAGAAATAATTACAGGAGAAATCAGTAATTCACATTTGCATCTTAATTACTATCTCAATAATAACCCCTACTTCCCAAAACCCTGAAATAAAATAATTGTCGGTACGTTCCAGAAGTGTCATTTTAGTGTTGTGGCATTTGGCAACGATATCCAGAAAATTATAGCTACGAAAACGCCTGGCGGTCACAGTCTAAAAACTAGTTAATCATAAATTGATATGGCATTTCTTCGTTACATAGCATCCAGCTTTTGTGCTGTATTTATCCTATGTACGTTTCATACCACTCATTGCGTTTGCAAATAATTCACTCAGGCACTTGTATAAACAGCTAACGATAACCAGTAATTCAAAAAGTGGTACGAAAATCCATATGTTAATACGATTATTTCCTTAAATACGCACTCTAGTTAATTAAGAGGCAGAAACACGGCGCCATACGGAGGAATGCTAATTGAAACACTTCGTGATATCAATAATACGTATTTTGCCACAGAACACGAACAGTATCTAGAGCGAGCGAAGAGGGGTTAGTTTAAATCAGGTTAGGTATTTTAAATTTTTTTATTACTATACGCAATGCACACACATCATCTTTAATACTGACACCATATCTGCGACCTGAGAATATAGTCCCTCATTTCACTTCCTCTCACACTAATTTCAGGCACTTCGCACTGACATGACTTCGTTCTCCCCGCACAAAAACTTCAAGAATCGCTATTCAATATATATTTTTCCTGTAATTTTAGCTATTATTTAGTAATTTCGGATGCCTGTTACCGGATTTAACCAAATTATAGCATCTTATAAGGCCTTTTATAACTTAAATATTCAATCCAAGCAAAGCAACTACAACTTTACAATATGCGAATTAGTGAAGAGAAAATAACGCAGAATAGTATAAATTATTAGGCATTACTTTAGCAGTTATTTAACTGTGCTTTTAAACAAATCACCCAATTATCTCTTGATCGTTGTTGTGTGCTAGACGGTAACTCATATTAAAAGTCCTATTGTCCTTCTGAATTGCCTATTCTCCTCATTCAAGTGAGGTTGTAAATAAGTTGCGACTGTAGATCCTGACATCTGTACCTCCATTTTGAACTCGAATTTAATTCAGCGTTGAAAAGAGGTGGACATGCTCAGTTGTTATCTTCTACGCATGCGCTGTCAAGCTAACCAATAAGGTCATAAATCATGAATATGATGGCTTCTCGAGTTGGCGCAGCTGCTACGTCGAACAGGCGCGTCACTATTGGTGAGAATTCAACTGACGTCAGCTCCATCTTCAGAGAATTGTGGTTATACTTCTTTATTCGCCATCTTTGTAGCGAGCACATTGATCGTGTGTACTTGGATACAGATTTTTTTTGTGTTTAAAGTTCATTAAAGATGTGATATAAAACTTCCTTCTTTTGGAGACTTGGCGTGCTTTTGTTACACGTTATAATTAACAGAACTGACACATTACTGAATACTCACTCGTACTACTTTATAGAGTCTCAGTCTGTCTTTCAAGGCCTTTATCTTACCCAAAATTTAAATACTGGGGCGTTTTAAAGGCATTTTTATCTCATCAATTTGGTCCATGGTCCAATAGTCCCAACACTATTTCCATGGCTAAATAATGTCCTGAATTTCTTCCTTAGCATTGTTAGATGTAGGGTTTCTTATACCCGAATAGAACTGACTTCTAAACACCGTAAGTATACTCGCTACATGTTTGTTGGTTTGGAGTTTATAATACGGTCAGTACAGATCTGAAGATTTACTTTGTATTCTAAACCATCATATCCCCAAAAGAAATGCATGTAACATACACATTTAAAAAATATACCATGTTTATCAATTGATAAGCGTTCTCTTTATATGTTAAGCAGTCAGGCTCACATATCTGACATTGTTACATCAATAAGAACTCACATAAGATCTTTGGTCTCATATAAGGCAAAGCTTGTCTTTATTCTTGTGTTAAAATTGTTAATTTCTAATTTTACATTTGTTATTTATGGAATTTATGTTAAAAATATAGTATAAAATGACGTTGTATGCTGTGTATGAATTATTAATAAAGAAATATGAGATATGACTAAATAATTGTACCTAATGTTTTTCTCTAGTGTTCAATGAAGTTTGAAGAAGTGTTGAAAATTCTGTTATCTACTTTAATTGATATTATATTTCCTTAACCAACCAAAGTTCTTTCAGATTACTTCGTTATCATGAAAATTGAGATTTCCCTCACACGCTACGATTCAAGCAGAACAAAGTAGTACCTAGGGTCAGTTCGACGGCTAATCTTCAGGCCAGGGCTAAGTTGAGGCCAAGTCTCATTTTGAGTCCTCTCATTGGCCAAAATATAACTCCGCCAACGAAGAAATTATCAACTTAGCCCCTCCCTCAGGAGTAGCCAGTTGTCATATTAACTGAGTTGTAATGTAACGATGCCGAAACAAGCGGGAAGGAATGGTCTAGTGTTGCTAACGAGACGAGATTTAGGCTGTCTCGTCTCGAAAATGTTCAGAGAGTGTCTCGTCTCGAAAATATGTATAATTTACATTACGAGAGCTCTGTTTCGTCTCGTTTTCTATGACGATTTCTCTGTCTCTCCTCGTTACAAAGGTCTTGGAAGTTTGTCCCACAATCACACACAAGAGCGACATCTGCTTAGCATTGCTATATGATTGAAAGTTCAAACTACTTTCTAGCGGTAGGTGTGTCCAAGGAAATATTTTGGCTACCGGAACGATGGTTGAGACATCAAAATTTTTTAGAGTGACTCAATTGGACAAAACTAGAACATGATTGAATTCTGCCAATTTTTGTAACTGGAACTGTGTTAGAAAACCAGAAATATTAAGACGCATATCATTCTTACTGATATATTGAGTCAGCTGTCTATACTCTTGACTTACTGTGAGAGTTTCCAGTTTGCAATAGATCCAATGCAAATGCTCAATGATCCTAAAGGTTACACATGCAATTTGGCAACATTAAACTAACATATACGTCACAAGTCAATCATGGGAATAATTGGTCTTAAATCTGTATACAATCCTGGTCTAATATTTTTATATTGAGCAAATTTACGTATTTTGTCAGCGGCCATTTTCCTTGAATCTAAGTGTACACGAAATAAAGGATCGTCATTTCTCAAAAGCTGATAACTGCATCAAATTTATATTTGCAGGAGACATTATTTTATCTAATAAACAAAAAAAGCACGAACGCTGGAAATTCGAGCATTTTACTCACATAAACAAGCAGTGTTGCTAACTCAGCTACTTGATCGCTAAAGCTAGATATTTTTTGAACACTACATTAGCTTCCAAACTTTAACACCTTTTCTATTGTGTGTATAGGAATTTAGCGCTAGCAACAAATGTGCCTAATTCTAACATTTGTAATGTAGGGTTTTTAGCTATTTTCAAGTTATTACTATTGGCAATATTGCAAATAATTGCTGGAACACTAGGGTGTTGAGTATAATTTCAAGGGTTCGTGCTTATGTTTTTGAAAAGATAAAACAAAGCTTCTTCACCGATTTTGAAAATGCTTCTTAGTTATAGCACAGTAGGACTAGGGGTCACCGACCCGACCCGTATAGCAATTTTGACTGTCCCACGAAACAAACGTAAAATTATTACTATATATATTCTACATTGGATCTAATTCTAAAATAATATAATTTAAAACACAAGGAATTTGGCCCTTCAATAGGTATATGCACAATTTTTTTTGCATTAAATTCCTTGTTTCTAATACAACTTTCAAAATTATTACTATATGAAAATTACTTTATTTTGAGTTGCTCATTTATAATGCGGCCCTTTTTGTTTAGCTAATCTTGCCCAATAAGAGAAAAGATTGGAGACTTGCAGTACTTATCATAACTATACTCGAGTCATCGAGGGTTGATCAGTGAATTTCTCAGTGAATCAAATCAGTGGTTGATCTGCAACAAAAGCAGAAGCGTATCGGCTAAAAAAAAAGCATAAAATAACTACCTAAATTTCAAAGCAACTCTCCTACGTTGCCAAGTTTGAACATTCTCCATTTGCGTCTGGAACAACACGTCCCTTACATTATTCAAGCATGATAGGCAGAATAAGACACTTGGCAACAGCTGCTCAATCGCTCGACGAACTGTCAGAAATCAAATATTGCTGACTTAACTATAGCCGACTTCTAAATGGGATTTATCAAGAGTATTTAAATCAGGAGAATATGAAAGCCAAATTATAGGGTGGTAACAACCTATCTTCATTACAAGGTTCTGTAGCAGCATAAATCTATTCATATTAATCTTTTTACTAAGTTTTCTATTCTTGATTGACGTCGAATCTAGCTAATCTCATATTTTTTGGTTTCTTGAACAAACGTGAAATCTTACTCTCAGTAGAATAGTAAGTCTATTTTCACATTTTCTGTGACAGTGCATATATTTGCTGTAGTTTCTTCATAGCTAAGACAAGTTTAGGATTGAAAGGGAACTTAAAAAATCGATTACAGCTATACTTGCAAGATGAGTGCATCAATATTCACACCTCATCGACATTGCTGTGCTTTTGCGTTTTTACACATTTTTGTTACAACTGGCTACTACAATTTGGTGATAAACGAAATCCATTACAACCCTTAAAACTTGTTTTCTATATAGTCATAACAGCTTTAACATAGCCTTTATTAACATTGACTACACAAGCGATTAGATGATCATGAACTTATTAAGATATCTAAGTTTGAAATAAGATTGTGATTGCTCGCAAAGCGATAGGATGCAGTACATATATTCAATATTATATTTCCTCTATTTTTTTTAGTTCTATCGCTCTTTTAATATAACATCACAATTTACATAATTACAATTTTTATAACATACTTTTGAATAAGGTTGACTACAACTATAACTATTCAAAAAGATAGGAACATTAACATGTGCCTTACAGAAGAGAAAGATGTGATTTTTATATCATAACAACAACACGAATTCACTTTGTTTGTAGTTTGCAAGTTACTGATATTTTTAAATTACTTTCTTTGTTGGTAGTTAGTAATTTAAATAACGTCCTAACTCCTTTGAAGTAGTAGATGAAATTTCTTCAATAATATTTTGTCATATTTAAGTTAAATGATCTCTCAGCGTAAAATAGAACGAAGTTCTCTAACAAGTCTTCTCCAACGGAAGATCGTACTCGATTTTTGATAATCTTCATGATGGAGAAAATTCTTTCGCAAGATACTTGAGTGCACGAAAGAGTCAAAATATATTTGTACGCCAAGTACCTCGGTGGATACATTCGACCGTAATGATTTAGTTCACAAAGTAATTCTAAAGCTCACGACAGCCATCTTTTGCACTTTCTTCCAACTTCACATAGCAGTTCATCATCTGTGTCATCCTTGCTTTTCTCCTTGTCCTCGCTCTCTTCATCGGATCCTTCATCTTCTGTATCCTCTCCTCTAGATTTGTTTCTTTGGTGGTATCGATATCTTTAGACCTTAGTAATGATGACTTTTTGTAGTCGTCATAAGGTCGGGAAAACTGAAGCAGTTGATTTCGAATATCTTCTTTCTTCACTTTGGAATAAGAAGCTTGAATATCCATAACGTCTTCAGCTAACTCTTGCGACAAATTGATTTCGTTAAAACGTGATGGATGTAGCCAAGCAATGTTGTTCATAAGAGCTTTATTCGAAACAAAACGAGAATTTGTTTGCTGAATTCCAGTGCCATGATCACATTAAAAACATTTATTTCGAACCATTTTGATTGAGAAGGCGAATTGTTCTTCGTCGTTGAATGTTTCACCAAATTATAGGGTTGATCTACGTATTCTCTTAGCTGAGAGAAAACTTTCGATTTCAACACTGTAATTTGCTTTCTTGAATTCTTTCTGTATGTGTTGCAGAAATTCAGTTGTTTTAATCAATATGGAACTAAATTCATTTCTTCTCTCTCGCAATTTCAGTGCCAAAGTTTGGATTTTTTGAGTTGCTGTAAAATAGTCTCACTCTTTCTTTCGCAAGTATTCCGAACTGGGTGTTTTCAAACTAAATAGCTCAGTGAAAATCGATGTAATAAGCAGATTGTATATTCTGAAAATGACTTTGCCTTGAAAGTAACTTCTGCTTTAAAATCCCCGAAGTCAGCAATATCGATTAGGGAGGCATTGAAGCAGAGCTAAGAACTTCTTACGGTCTTGCATAGGTGTGGAGAACACGCTCGATCCTTACTTCACCATCTAGTTGTGTTAATCTTTCGCAATCGCCGAAGAAGTTGTACTTCTTCTGTTTACTTTTGAACACATTTTCATCCTTTTATGATTCAGAAATGAAATTGGCCGTAGTTTGAAGCAATCCAAGGAAGTCTCGCAATTTTGCAACATTCTATTGAATCAGTCAAGACTAAGTTTAGAACATGTGCCACGCAATGTACATGTTGCAAATCTGGATTATCTTTCTTCAGATGAGCTTCAAACCATTGTATTGCCCGCTCACCAAGTCATGAGCAAGGGAAAATCCAGAAAACTGAACTTTTTAAAGGTTCATGCGTAAAGGCAAATGAGAATGCCAAAACAAGAGACGTGGAGAAAAAATCTTTATTTTCAAAAAAGGGGAAAAGAATCAAGACTTTGAGGAACTTGCGTAAAAAAATCTCACAAAGAAAGTCGAGGACTCCAGAAATTTGTTTAGATTGAGGGGATAGGATTTATTGAACTCTTGCGAAGTTTCTTCAGTTTAGATTCAGTATTTTTTTTTGAAAATACAGGTATGATTTTCTCTGACATGACATTGTCCACACCGCTTGTTCTAACAGTATTAGTCTTTGCGCTATGAAGTGCTTCAAATTTCTGTTTTCATATGGTTTCTTTTAGAAAAAAACTTAGTTTTAGTCCAATTTAGTATGCTTCTTAGCACTAAGAAGTGTTCAATTTGACTTCAATTTATATTTAGATCCTAACGCAGGTGGTCAGCTACTAAGGATGGGAACCACGGCTTAATATCTGACTCGAAACAATATGTTTAATGCATTTACCGGGATTTAAATGCCGAAGCATACGCAAAAATGGAGAATTCCCTAGACTTTCAGTTTTCAGATGGTGGAGAAACTGTTCAAGTACAATATATTACAAATGTTTAAATTATCGAAAAGTTATCATCTTGTTCTATCTTTAAATTGTAAAAATTAAAAAAAAAATATTGTTTCTGTGCAAAATACGGGAAAGGGGATAACAAATGAACTGGCAGCATTCCCTGTAATGAAAGCACTCCCTCCTTTGGCATTTAAAAAAGTATTCATGCAAACGTTTTACGCAACCTAGCATTAGAAGATGATCAAACTTCAAAAATCTATCTAGTATTAATAATTAATGTAAAATTTCCAAACAAAATATTTTTCCTAGGAATAGCCACTTCTGTCTTTATTTTGTTGGCCCACCTGGCAACTTTTTATCATGTTGGCCCACCCCGGCGATTGCAAGGTAGCAGAGTAAGCCAGTGATTTTAACAATGAACAAAGAGAAAATAAGAAATCAACACCGATATAACTCTTAAAATTGATATAAACTTTCTTAAAGAGTTGTTGAATTTGTAGGAGCACAATTTCAAACAAAGAAACAAATACACTAGACATTATACACAGTTTTGTCAGGTTCCCGGCGCAATATTTCCCTCAAAATACGAAAAAAATTCCCGGATTCTAAGTTTTCTTTAAAAATTACTGGAAATTTAGTGCCGAAAAGATTGAACAAAATTTCCAGATTTTCAATATTTTTCCCGTTTTCCGGGAAATTTTCCTCCATCTGCATATAAGGACGCAGTGCTGCCGTCTAGTTTTAGATATCATTGCAATAGTTTAAAGGCGCCTTCTAGAGTTGCGACCACAGGAACATTAATCGAGTTAAGAGCATTGCGCATGCGCATTATCAAAGTGATAAGAGGCGGAGTTCTTTTCTACTTTGCAGCACAATAGGTGGATTCGAAGGTTCAACTATCCAATCAGCGTCTTGATCTTCTACGAGCATCGTGCCAGATCCAGTTTTCATCAAATGTAGCGTTACAATGTAAAACACATTTCAGTTTATTTTTACAGTGGAAGAATAGCAGATTACAACTGCAGGAGCGACGGGCCATGTGAGACTCGGAGACCGGACCTACCCAATTAATACTAAAATTAATTTGATAGTAACAGTTGTTTTACACGGAAAGAAATTAGTTTTAACTAAGTCAAGATTTTGCTAGGTTGATGACCAAAAGGGTTGCCCATAACCTACTGGTTGTTTACCACAACCCTTTCCGGGACATGAAAGTACTAATTCTGTAGGTAAATGGTAACCAATTGAAAAGGTTTAACAGAAATCAGGGTAAAAACAAACAATTCGTGGGTAATCAGTTACCTACACGATTGGTACAAGAAGGAATAAACAAACAACACGGTTAATTTAAACAACATGATTGACCCACTGCTCGATTATGCTAACCGTTTAATGTGCAGGTAAATTTAACCTTCTGAGAATTAGTTATTTTTTAACCTTGAAAACCTCGGTTAGCTGAACCGAGTATAATCTATACGAGATGGCGTTCATTGAACTCTGAAGGGCTTCCACATGGAAGTTTTGTACAAACGCCAAAATGTTATGATAAAGCTTAGGAGGTAATCTAGCAACCCTAAATCTAGGAATGTAGTGTTATATAAATTATTATTAATATTCTATTGATGAGAAAGTGTAATATGCAACATTGAGATTCATATAATGAATATCACAGTAGCGCAACTTGTGAAATACATGCATTATCGATCGTAAGTTTCGAGTGTTCGGCAGTGTAGTCATTAGTGCTTCGGACTACAACGCACGAGGTCCCCGGTTCGATCCCAACCCGGCGCGCATTTTTTATTTTTTTCAAAGATAACTATAATAAGCTACATATAGTGTAAATCATAACAATAACTTACTTTCAGGCGATTTTACCACAATTTTTTTTTACAAATTTTCGTTGGGATGGGTTAAAATAACTAAATACAGTTGTTTATCATAACCCTTTAAAATAACCTACGTGGAGGGTTAAATCAACCCACTGGATCTAAGCTTTTTAGCTGGGTTGCGGTAACCTTGTACTTATTAGGCTCTATATTTACCAACTCACTCTGTTACATTAACCCATTTTTGGGTTGCTAGTAACCTTTTATTTCTTTCCGTGTACCAGTAAGTAGAATTTTCAGTCGCCCCGTGGATTAATATATATTTTTGTTTAATCTTCTGGTATCTAAGGAGCACGGGGATGATATCTCTGAATTTCATTGAGATACTGCTAGAGCGTCTCTCTGCACAGCTGAAACTGGGTCACTTTTGGTGACCCGGTTTGACCCGAACTTAGGTTATCCGGGACGAAACGTGACCCGATTGACTCTGTCCGGGAAATATCAGTAACTGGGAATTTCGGCATCGATTTTTTCTTGCTCTAAGGTAACATCTCCGGTCCTGGTCATCCCTGAAAGAAACTGTTGAAACGCAAGGAAATAATTAAATGCTCTACTTTTTCCTCCTGCTTTTTCATGTTTAAATTGGGTTGCTGGGTAAGGACGGGTCCGTTGACCCGTTTCAGCTGTTTCTCTGCACTGGTTGTGATGCAGCAACTCAGCAAAGAGAAAGCCTTCTTTCTGCCTGCCTGTCTAGTGAGCCTTGGTTCCGTTAATTGGTTAAAAGTTCTTAAATTGTAGAAAAAGAATGGGTCCTATACTACTCCTACATCTTACAGGACAGTGTGTCCTCAAGACTACTTTTACCATTACACTTCGGGATGGTGAGACACCCACCTGTACTAGAGCCGAATACCAGTAGAATCATGTTCGGAAATCTATAGTCTATGTTGGGTTAAGGAATCACCACATCATTCAGTAACTCATCAGTAACAGTTACAAACCGAAGATTAGGGGGTTGATTTTCGAGGGTTGTATTGTCTGTGTGTAATTTAAGAAACTATCGACGAGAAGTGGGATCATTAGGTGTATCTTTTCCGAAAGCTGTATTAATAGTGTTATCCGGTAGTCGCGCAGAGTGTCCCAGATTCAATTCTTACATAAAAATTCCTTTCAGTAGTAGATTTTATAGTATTAGATACTTGCTAAAAGGTCTACAGAAGCGTTGATTTAGGTTAATCAGGTTAGATTAGGGCTAAAAATCTCTGGTGGCGTTGAATTTGGT